>JAQGAD010000862.1:0-27169 GCA_034696625.1 Isotomurus palustris
TTTATATAATGTATTCAGGCGAGACTCTTAGTATAGTTACAATCGAACTTCACGTTCGTTCGTTTAATTAGGTAATTATAACTTATAACTGTAATAGACTTACATATTAATAACTTAATTAGTATATCTACATGTGTAATGTGTAGTACTAGAAGTAAATTAAATTGATATAAAAAGTGAATAAAAATATACTTAGCATTTTTGAAATTCAATTCTAACAACGTGTTTTGCAATAGAGTTATTAGAATGAACAGTGTGAACCCAAAAGTCGGATGAACTCATAAATGGTCGACAGTCTGAGTGATGAGGTGAAAGCTGGAGCTCTCAAATATTAAAAATAATCAAAAATCTGAGAAACTTCGGCTGAAGCTAACTTGGTTTTTGTACTTGAGTCTTGAGTAGTGACTAATACAAAATGATCACAGGATCTATTTTCCTGTTGATGGTGGTAATCTTCCATACTAAGTTTTAAAGTTAATAAACTCTTTCATGAAAAAGTAACTCTGCGTGCGAAAAATACTTATACACACATTCATTATGGGCTAAACTAAACGGATTTCTAATTGTTGATGTACTTACGCATGTAAAGCTGTTGCTTTTAGGTATATTTTACGATAAGTTAAAACTGCAGCCAAATTATAATGTATGCTGCGTTAATGACATTTTTTCTGCTGACTACGGAAGACGATTATTTATATTTTGTGTCCATCAAAGTCCTGGGCGACTTAGATCGGAAGACAGTACGACGTGTGGAATAAGCAGTCGAAACCCAAGCACTTCTTCAGTGATGAACGAAGAAGGTAGCTGCACATCTCCAAGCAGTACGGAACAAAGAAGCGTCAAGTCATCTACGTCATCGTACTCCTCGTGCCCATCGGAGATCCCAGGGGACTGTGAAGTTTTTGGAAACTTTATTTCAAATTCATTCAACCCGAAGACGAAAGTCGGGTGTTGGAACACATGAGAGAAAGTTTCTACCGAGACGAGCCTCTTAACGCAATCACAGGGTACTCCGAGGGGAAAGCTAAAGACATGGATGCGATGGTCTCAGCTTGTTTCAGTGATGGATTGAGCTCCATCATCCTTCACAAGGATAGTCACAGGGTGAGTGAGTTGCATGACACAACTGTGTGAAACTAAACTAACAAACCTGAGGAAGGATGTCTCTTACGTTGGGATTGACTTAATAGTTTAACGTTTAGGGTGAAGAAAATGCAAACACAGTTGTCAGTTATCGCATGGATGCTTTGGTGGGGGCAAGAATCATAACAATTCATTGGAGAGAGGACGCAGGGAAAGCTTCCATGAAGATGAATTCAGAGGAAATGCCATGCATAATAGAATCATGGCGTTTCTGAACGAGTTGGAAAAAAAAGCAGACATCTTCGATCTCTTCCCTGGGATGGATGAGTATGCCGAGTTGTTCATGGCATCAGTGCATCGAGACTTTCGAGGTCAAGGTCTTGCAGGCGAGATGTATCGAGGAGCAATTCGCCTTCTCCCAGCCAAGGGTTTCAAATTACTCAAAAGCTGTCTCGCCAGTCCATTCACGCAGAGGATGGGATTTCGAGAGTTGACTCCGGCAAGGATTAAAGACTGGATGGGATCTGATGGAGAACTTGTTTTTCCACAAGCCAAGGATCATGAGATTGTCACTATTGGTGTTCTGGAAATCTGACTTTGGTCTAGAGATTTCATCGCACAGCGGGCCGTTCGGGCCTTTTCCTGTGATCGTTTTTGAGTAGAAGCATTACTGTTTCATCATCTTTCAATATCATTGTTGTAGACAGAGTGAAGTAAGAAAGACTGGATTATTTAGTATTTAAAAACTAAGTTTTAATTATTATAATGTCTTAAATTCCTGTGGACAGAAAACAGATGACAAAAGATTATATCATCTGATGGCATGTAAAATAGAACCTCCACCTTACCTAATGAGTTTAGCTTTGTATTTACTGTAATTGCTGTAAAGTTCATCTGTACTATTTAAAATAAACCCCTTAATAGTAATCACAGCAGTTCAGACAGTCAACAGTCTTAAATGGTAAAATATGCTCTACACTAAGCTCAAAGTCTTAAATTCGGGATCTGCAAACGCATCCTTACTTAATGTCTTGTGAGGAAAATTGTGAGCAATGAAGAATTTATGAAAAAAATTTCACAAGGTAAACTGCGACACAAAAAGCTTGTACTATACAGGTTACGGCTTACGCTTAAAGCATGTTACTTGCATCAATACACGTCTTTAGCATAGGCTGGTGTATGCTAGGTTAGACAAAAGCTTTACAAGCAATTTTGATTTGCACAACTTGAAATGCAAATCTGAGCCAACTAATTGTAAAAACGAATATATTCGGTACAACATCTCCACCAATAAATGCCCCAACATGGGAAATATAGCTGACCATGAGGAATAGAGATTAGTTGTTGCTTGCGCGTTCATGGAGCAGGCACATTAGTATTCCTTGTCACAGCCAAAATGACATTTTCATTCGCTAACCGCAAAGTTCTTGTAACTGGAGCAGCTGGGGGATTAGGACATGCAATTGTTCAAAAGTTTTACGAATCCGGAGCTACAGTTTACGCCATTGATATTCACGAAGACAGGCTCAACTCGCTAAAGAATGAGTTTCCCAATATCCGCACAATTCGGTTGGATTTGACGAAATGGGATGAGACTCGAAAAACAATCAGTGCATTGGGTCACATACATCATCTTGTGAATAACGCAGGAATTGGACTTACTCCGTCTTGTTTGGAAACTACTGAAGAGGAAATAGACAAGTAGGTACATTAGAGCTTTGAAAAATGTAAATCTAAAAGCTGTTGTAAATGTAGTTTCTAAATTGTACAGAACCTTTAACTTGAACTTCAAAGCCGTGCTGAACCTGAGTCAGGTATTTGCAAAGAGTGCCATTGACAATGGGATTCAGAATGCTACGATAGTCAACGTGTCATCAATTGTACGGGAACAGTTTAAATTTAACTTTGCAGTCTTGTAAAAATTTTTAACTACCTGTTCATTAACCAACAAATTATCTGTTCCCTAATGTTAGGCTGGAATGTCTCCACTGAAGGAATTTGGAATCGGTCCTACTTATCCTTGCAGTAAAGCAGCGTTGAATATGCTGACTAAATGCTTTGCAATGGAGCTAGGAGCCCTTGGAATTCGAGTGAACAGTGTAAACCCAAGTCTGATGAGTACATACATGGTCGACAGCCTGAGTGATGAGGTAAAAGCTGGAGCTGCACGAGTTGTGGGAAGAACTCCGATATCACAAGTCATTGAAACGGCGGATACAGCTAATTTGATATTGTACTTGAGTAGTGACTCGTCGAAAATGATTACAGGCTCAAATGTTCCAATTGATGGTGGTTATCTTGCATGCTAACAAATAGGGAGACTGGTTTTTGTTGCATAAAGTAAAATACACTTTGAATAAGAATAAATTCGTCTTCTACTTGATTTAAGATTTGAGATGTGTGCAAACTTTGCTAGGAGCAGAGGTAAAGGTTACATGAACACGCAGTTTGACAGGTTTTGCAGATAGATATGACCATGAAACTGAAAATCATCTTGGTGAATCTAAAGTAAATGTGACTTTTTTCTCCAGAACCAGTACATAGTAATCAACAGGCTGTACTCACACAATATATTGAAAACAATCGAAAAACAATCTTGACAAAAATACCTACATTACTCTGCGATTGAGAATTAAGCATGATCGTGAATTACATATGAACGCACGTGATTATAGAAATCTCAAAACAGTAAATATAGTACCTGAGCCAAGGTTTATTAATGCACAAAACTGCACACAAACGCTTCGCACATAATATTGACATGTCCAGTTATTATGGAGCTGCTTTGGCTTTGATACTCCGTTCTTTGATGTTTATTTGTCACCTGCATACTTATGCCTTAAGGACATCAATATTTTAGCAGTTACAGAGAAACAGACAGACATTGAAAGTAGTTATTCATATAAAAGGGCTTAACTAAGATTCTAGCAGGTAGTTTTCATACGAGTTCAGTTCTAAAATAATTAAAATGGCATTTTCGTTCACGAATCGTAAAGTTTTTGTAACTGGAGCAGCTGGGGGACTAGGGACGGCACTTGTTCAAAAATTTTACGAATCTGGAGCTACAGTTTATGCCGTAGACATCGACGGCGAAGGGCTTGCCTCCCTTAAAGCTGAGTTTCCCCATGTTCATTTAATTGAAGCTGATTTGACAAAATGGAATGAAATTCGAGAAATAATCGGTGCATTGGGTCCTATGCATCATCTCGTGAACAATGCTGGACTTGCTGTCAGTCCACCATTCCTGGAAACAACTGAACAGGACGTAGACATGCAAGTCATTTAATTTGTTGATGAGCTAAATGGATATAGTAATGAATTGCAAAATCTTTAAATCTTGACAGAACTTTCAATCTGAATTTCAAAGCTGCTTTAAATTTGAGCCAAGTGTTTGCGAAAATTGTAATCGAGAAAGGAATTAAGGACGCTACAATAGTGAATATTTCTTCAATTGTAATTGATTCAATTATACCATACAAAATCTATAATTGGCTTTGTTATATTTTCTAAAAGTGTATGTATTTCGAATTCTATTAGGCTGGAATGTCTCCTTTAAAAGATTTGGGACTAGGTCCAGTGTATCCACTTTATTTGCATTTACGCATAGAATGCAAAGAAGTTCAAGTTTGACTACTCCTCAACTTCATACTGTGAATAATTTGCTCTTCCCAAAGATCTTAATGTCCTTGAAATGAAATCATCAACGAAATTGGGTTGTGTGCTTCAGTACAATCTATAGTACATGCAGTCATGAACTATAAGTACGTAGAATTCCAGATAAAAACTCACCCACCGGTAAAACAGGTATTATAAACACCTATAGATATTGAGAGGTAAGATTTCTTCTGGGTCGTCCCATACATATGCATCACATAGTGTTGCTCAGGCAAGCCTACGATCAATTTCGGTTTGCTCAGTCCGTTTAACACAATATGGGGTTTTCATTTGAAGGAAAGAAAGTCTTGATCACTGGAGGATCTGGGGGACTAGGTTCCGCTCTAGTGAAAGCTTTCCATGAAAGTGGTGCTATTGTGTATGCATTGGACATCGATGAAAAAGGACTCGCAGAATTGACAGCTAAGTTTCCAGGAATTCATGCTGTGGTTGCTGATGTAACCAAATGGGACGAAGTCAAGAAAAGAGTAGAGGAACTTGGTCCTTTGGATCATCTCGTCAACAATGTTGGCGTCTATATCATGACATCTAATTTAAATGTGTCTGAAGCTGAGAGTGACAGGTCGAAACTTGTTCGAATCATATTTTACCAACCATAATGATATGTCTTAGGAACTATCGGCATAACTTTTTCCTTCACAGAATGTTCGACATCAATTTCAAAGCTGCTCTCAATATCAGCCAAGTTTTTGCTACTGCTGCAATTGCACATGGAATTCAAAACGCCACAATTGTGAACATCTCATCTGTTGTAATACTTGTCGATTAATCGATAATGCTAAATTTTGAACTGTTTATAAATCTGGATTCCTATGTACTTATTAGGGATCCATGACTAGTGCAAAGGAAGGAGGCCCTATATACTCTTGTACTAAGGCTGCTTTGGACATGTTGACAAAGTGTCATGCTGTGTACCTCGGTGAACACGGAATTCGAGTGAACGCTGTGAACCCTTCGTTAATGAAAACGCCGTTGGTTGATGCTTTCCCACCTGAATTCCAAGAACATGTGGATGGTTTAATATCAAGGCAACCAATTAAGGGGATGATTCCACCTCCTGATGTTGCTAATTTAGTTATGTACTTGAGTAGTTCTTTGTCAAGTTGCATCACTGGACGGAACATTCCTGTCGATGGAGGGTATTTGCTCGGCTAATAGTTTCAATTGGACAGAATCTTATCCAGTGAGCATTTTGAAACGATATGGTACCATCCACGCAGCCACTAGACTCTTTAAGTTTTTGCTCAGCAATAAATAATTAGAAACTTAATTGTCTCTAAAGAAGGTCGTCATTGTTTATTCAATGTACATCTTTTTAACACATCGTTCAATGCAAGTAGGATCATAAAAACTGAAATGACGAGTCATTATATCAGCAAAAAAGCTGCAATTTCAACCCAAATGATAAAACGCTAGCCATCCTAGTTTGCTGACTTTCAGCTTAAAAACTGGCAAAAGAAAAGTCAAGGGTAATAAGACAAGGTCACTTAGTGGTGGTGATAGTAAGAATTATGTAATAGGCCAGTAATCGAACTACGAACGGATTTCAGTCTTAGTTATTGGCTGGTGTTTGGTAAGTATAGAAATCAATATGGGGTTTTCATTTGAAGGAAAGAAGGTCTTAATCACAGGAGGATCTGGAGGACTAGGTTCCGCACTAGTGAAAGCTTTCCATGAAACCGGTGCTATGGTGTATGCATTGGACATCGATGAAAAAGGACTTGCAGAATTGACTGCTAAGTTCCCAGGAATTCATGCTGTGGTTGCTGATGTAACCAAATGGGACGAAGTCAAGAAAAGAGTAGAGGAACTTGGTCCTTTGGATCATCTCGTCAACAATGTTGGCGTGTTTGTGTGGACACCTAATTTATGTGTCACTGAAGCTGAGAGCGACAAGTACCTTATCTAAACTTATCCACATCCCTTCGTTATAGTAGTATAATGTAACAATGTAAGGTCTAGTAAACACTTCTCTTATTTTATTTTTGACAGAGTTTTTGACGTCAATTTCAAAGCTGCTCTCAACATCAGCCAAGTATTTGCTACTGCTGCAATCGCACATGGAATCAAAAACGCCACAATTGTGAACATCTCTTCTATTGTAATTCATCGATTTTCATGTGCAATTTTTGATTGTTTTATAAAGCAATGTTGCATTAACTTATCAGGGATCAATGACTAGCGCAAAGGAAGGAGGTCCGATATACTCTTGTACTAAGGCCGCATTGGATATGTTAACAAAGTGTCATGCTGTTTATCTTGGTGAACATGGAATTCGAGTGAACGCTGTGAACCCTTCGTTGATGAAAACATCCTTGAGTGATAATTTTTCCCCTGCTTTCAAAGAATATACGGATGCCTTTACATCAAGGCAACCAATTAAGGGAATGATTCCACCCCCTGATGTTGCTAATTTAGTTATGTACTTGAGTAGCTCTTTGTCAAGTTCTATCACTGGACGGAACATTCCTGTCGATGGAGGATTTATGCTCTGCTAACCACTCAGAAGGGCTAACTAGAAATCTTAATGGGTCTAGTATTTACAAATCTGCATGATTCCATCCCTTGGAATCAGAAGCTTTGATGAAATAAAACGAAACCGGTTGGGCTTAAAAAGGAATGATTCATTACAATTCTTCTGCTCACACATAAGATCAGATACAAGTAAACTTGGGCTCACAGTACCATGAACATACAGTTTCAGTTTCAGGCAAACAATTTTAACTAAAGTATTCGTGCAACAATCCCAGCTTGCTGAACTTCAACAGTAAAAGAATTGGTGCTTAGGCTAATTAAGCCGAGTTTAGTTGGGTCATTTTATTCAGTTGATGTTCGGCTTAGACAGAGCAGGAACAAGCGTTTCATTTCCAGTGATAGTACTAGTAGTAATAAGAGTAGGTCATGGCATCATTTTCATTTAAAGGGAAAAGGGTTCTGGTAACTGGTGGATGTGGAGGACTAGGCTCCTGCATTGTCAGACGGTTCTACGAAGCTGGTGCTACTGTCTATGCACTTGATATTAACAAGGAGAATCTGTTGAGTTTGCAAAAGGAGCTACCTGAATTGCAAATCGTCGTAGCTGACTTAACTAAATGGTCTGAAGTTAGAGCAACTGTGGAGCAGCTGGGGTCACTTGATCATCTCGTGAACAATGCTGGAACTGCAAGGCTTTCGACTAGTTTAAAAACAACCGAAGAGGAGCTGGATACGTAATGAGATTTCTTATATGGTTTAGTAAATTGTAATAATTGAATAATACTTGGGATTTAATGTCTTACTTAGAGTATTCGCACTTAATTTCAAAGCTGCGCTAAACTTGAGTCAAGCGTTTTCCAATCAATTTACCTCTCGCAAGGCAGAAAACGCTACAATCGTGAATATATCTTCAACGGTAATTATTTGGGCCTGTGTTAATTGCGTTTGGTGAATAGAAGTTTTTAACAGCAGTAAGTATTTATGTTTTGTAAACTTCATAGGCAGCACAACATTACTTTGGACATGTGGGACCAGCTTATTGCTGCTCCAAAGCTGCGCTGGAAATGTTGACGAAAGGGTTGGCTGTCGACTTGGCCCCGCTAGGGATTCGCGTGAATTCTGTCCAGCCAACGTTAATGAGTACTCCGCTCGTTGATAAAACTCCAGGGATGCGCGCTGAAGCTTTGAAAGCGATTGAAAGGGCACCTATAAAAGGATTAGCTGAAACTGACGACGTAGCTCAACTGGTGATGTTCTTGTCAAGTCCACAGTCAAAGATGATCACTGGAGCTGCAGTGCCCGTTGATGGAGGATATCTTCTGTCCTAAATTTCTAATCCACAATCGGTTCACAAATGAGTTCTAATATCCCGAGATCGATGGAGAATAAACATGAAATTGCTTGACTCTGAAATGTACAATTCAATCATCTGCAATTTGAATTCAACTTTATTTCACTAGGGCAGCTTTGGACATGTTTTGTGTCGTGTTGATTACCTCGGCGAACACATAGGATTCGAGTGAATGCTTACAGTTAGAACCTTTCTTTAGTAAAAACAGAAAACGCCTGTGATTGATGCTTTCCCATCTGAATTCTAAGTTTATGTGAATGGTTTTACAACAAGGCAACCAATTAGTGAGATGATTCCTTCCCTGATTTTGTAAATTTTGTGCTTGGGTAGCTCTTTGTCAAGTTCTGTCTTACAAGAATCTTACTAAGACTAGAAGAGAACAGATCCTCTTTTGGAATTGGAAGCAGTTATTTTACTCTGTATCATTCAATTTCCACGTTTAAACTTATAATAAAGTGGCAACAGAAACTCTGCTTAGCCAACCTGACAAGAATCAGAGAAGGTTTTTAAGCAATAACATAGAAACCGGTTGGGTTTAAAAATTAATTCTGATTATATCACATTTCCATTATTCGTATTATACTGCTTATGCTTGCTGACCTTCAACAGTGAAAAAATTGGAAAAGCCATTTCAGCCTACAGCAGAAAAGTTTATCACAGAAGTTGAGGTTTTTTATTAAAGGGAGTTTAGTTGCATTAGAGTAATTTTATTCTGTTTCTGTTCGGCATACGCAGAAGAATCAAGTGTTTGATTTCCATTGATAATCGTAAGAGTAGGTCATGGCATCATTTTCATTTAAAGGGAAAAGGGTTCTGGTAACTGGCGGATGTGGAGGACTAGGCTCCTGCATTGTCAGACGGTTCTACGAAGCTGGTGCAACTGTCTATGCACTTGATATTAACACGGAGAATCTGTTGAGTTTGCAAAAGGAGCTACCTGAATTGCAAATTGTTGTAGCTGACTTAACCAAATGGTCTGAAGTTAGAGCAACCGTGGAGCAGCTGGGGTCACTTGATCATCTCGTTAACAATGCTGGGGCTGTTAAGGCTGCAACAAGCTTAAGAACAACTGAAGAGGAGCTGGATACGTAATGAGATTTCTTGTTGTATATGTTATAGTTAGGTCAATTGTAGTAACTGAATAATACAAGGGGATTTCATATCTTAGGATATTTGCAATCAATTTCAAAGCTTCGTTAAACTTGAGTCAAGTGTTTGCAAGTCAATTCACCTCGCGCAAGGCAGAAAACGCTACAATTGTGAATATATCTTCAACGGTAAGTTGGGCCTGTATAAATTTTGGTTGATGAGTAGAAGTTATTTACATCAGTAAAAGTATTGGCGTTTTGAACTGTTTTGTAAATTTTATAGGCAGCACAACATTACTTCCAGGATGTAGGACCAGGTTATTGTTGCTCCAAAGCTGCACTGGAAATGTTAACGAAAGGGTTGGCTGTCGACTTGGCTCCTCTAGGGATTCGCGTCAATTCTATCCAGCCAACGGCAATGAGTACTCCACTCATGGAAAACCATCCGATGGTACGCGTTGAAGCTTTAAAAGTCATTGAAAGGGCACCTATAAAAGGATTAGCTGAGACCGACGACGTAGCTCAACTGGTGATGTTCTTGTCAAGTCCACAGTCAAAGATGATCACTGGGGCTTCGGTGCCCGTTGATGGAGGATATCTTCTGTCCTAATTCACAATTGGATCACAAATGAGTTTTTATCATTTACATATATCTCAAGATCGAGGGAGAATAAACATGAAAATAAATTGCTTTGCTATGAAATACATTAAAATCACATGCATTTTGATTTTATATCTTGAAATGACAAATTTTAAAGACAATTCATTGTAGGGTTCTAAATTATGATCAACATGAATCATGAGAAAGTACAATAATATCTTGATGTTCTTCTGATTCTGTCCGAAGGGATCCGCACCATACTTGAGTCATGTAGGACCGGCTTACTGTTTCTCTCAACAAAGGCGAAAGACGTGCAATTGACTAAGGCCTTACTTAGCCGTGGAGTTGAGTCCACCCACATGGAATTCATATTCAGGTTAACAGCAAGCAAGTGCAGCTACAGCAATGAGCACTCCGGTGTAGTAGATGAAACCAAGTTCCCTGGAACCACAATAAGGGGGAGGGGGAGTTTCTAGGGAACTTGGATGAAACATGCATCGGGCGAATAGTTACAAAACATAAAAAGACAGTTCATAAACGAATTTGCAGAGACGACGTGTCTTGTTCAGGGTTTCCAAAGTGAATTCTGCATCGTGAGGTAGAAAGAATTGTAAGAACAAGGCTGCTACATACACGCTTTTTGTTTTTTTCGTCGTCTCCCACGACGACAACGAAAAGCGTCTAGCAACCTTGGTGTAAGAGGATGGAGTTTTTTAACCTGGTCAAAATTACAGAACGTCAATTTATTATTTCGGAAGTGGAAATAGGTGTTTGAGAAAGAATGAATTTAAATCAAGAATATTGCGACTATGAGCAATTTGCATCATGTGTAAGTAACACCTGTTACGATGAGCTATGTCAATGGTCTGGAGACGCGCAATGTATGCCTCGAAAACACAAGGAGTTGTACGATGACGAACCGGGAATCGCTAATAAAATACGGGCAGCGGAAAGACAAGAAATCGCATTAAGTAAGTCTCACAGCACATCACAAAGTATTCTATGCAAAATTAAGTTAGGTAGTGAGATTTCCAGTAATTTTATAATCAAGAGAGGTACATTAAAAGTCTAAACTGTGCAGCAACTGCCACTGATGAGAGTACACTGGGAGAGGTACTAACTCCCATTGGCGTCGACTGCTGTCACAACGAGGAGTTGAAAGGTCGGCAGATATTCACAGTGAGCTTTGGAGCTGGTTCAGTAACTGCCAGTGATGAGTGCCTTTTAGCTCAGAGAAGTCGATGTGAAGCGTTTTGGAAATTCGTTGACTCCCAACCAGAGCTGCTGGGAATGATTAAAGAAGGAGAGGATGAGGATACAGAGCCACCAAAAATTATTGTTGGCAAGTTGTCCATTCTTAGACTTTTGCGTCGATTAGTAAGCTCATTCTTCATGTCTTCTGTTTTTACTGCCCAACAGAACCCATAGATCAGACAAAAAAATCAAAATCATGTACGGAAGGTGAAGCCCTGAAGGCAAGACACCAAGCTCTTCGCGGAGCAGATAAGGACAGGATAATGAAGAGGAAAATGATGATAGCTGAAGTAATTAATTAATAATTAAGTCCTGGCAATGAATGAATGACAATGAAATTGATGAGTCAAAAAATATTCTCAGCTTCAAGCTAAAAGCGGCCAGTCCATACATCACCACCAGAAACCGGAGAAACCTAAAAAGAAACAAGAAATTGGATACACTGGGTGCACCGATGTGTCGGAAATATTTGAGGAGATGAAGATTTTTGACAAGATGACAAGAAATCCGGTGTCGATTGGTCCCAGGTCGTCTGTAGATGGAGAAACTCCTCCACCAAGTGCCGTCAATTGGGAGGAAGAAGGAGAAGTAGATGATTATGTTGTACAGGACACCGATGAGTATTAAATGATTACATCATCTCTGAATTTAGTGGGGCAGAGTACAGAGACTCTAAATACCTGAAACAATTCTCACGTTCGATTTTAGTTGACATATTTTTAATCGTGACCTTATACGGGAGTTATTTGCTTGACAAGAATCTTCTGGAAAATAATTAAATGTAATCTTGGAGATGGTGTCATCTGTAATTTTTCCTACTCACATAAGTGGTTCCTTCCTTTAAAGACATTTTTTGCTTTTCTGTGAGCCTACTACTTGAAAGTGGTTGAGGATTTTGGTTGTAGGTGGGTGGGAAACTACCCGATAATTCATTCACAAATCTTTCTAACAGATTAATATCATTGAACTTGACATTTCCGTGTCCTTCTATCGATCGAGGGAGTCTGTTATTTCCATCCGAACAGAGTTTTAACTTTAGATGTCTAGGGAGGTGAGTTTTTGGATGTAATCCAACGGGCAACTGATACACTTCTCTGTGGGAAGATCAACAGATGAGTTCACTTTAATGTTTAGGATATAAGAAGTTTCCAGTGCGTGAGTCACTCTGCAACCCACCCACATGCAATTGAGGCAGCAGAAACATTAGAGGAGCTTTAAAACAACATTGTACAACCGTTCATGTAAATGACAGAAGGCTTAATCGCGTGGGGTGTTGAGGGTAATCTCGTCATTCTGAGATCACGCAAGACGTAGGAGTATACGAGAGGTGGTCTGACACACTAATGTTAATGTATCACCAATCCAATTTTAAACTCCTTTAAGATTTATAACCTCTTAAAGTTTCAAACTATTGCGTAAGCAAGCGGTGAAACGTGTATCTTTTTTGTTTTGCATACGTACGTGTGTTAAAAAACTGAACCGACAATGTACGAACTTTCTATCCCAACCAATCTTAACTTTTCTTGTATATAAAGTAACTTGTGCCAGGATTGTCATTCATTCGATAAACAACTTCCGAGCTTAATACAAGTTTAACTAACAGTACAGCTTCAAATATTTTTCAAGCTTCTCTATTTGTACTTTCTTTGCTACAAGAGTTTTCTACACTGTAACATTTTGCCCACAACGAATACCGCGCAACAAACAGATATTACGGTAGGTTGAAAAATCTTATTCAGAAGTTTTGAACATTTAATGTGATTTTAATTTTGCATCTTCATTGATTTACAGAAAATGATTATCCCAATTCAGCGAGAGGAATCCACCATGAAGTCCTGCTTGAGGTCTTCCAAGCAATCTCAATCCACCCCAGTCCCAGTTCACATCAATTCTAGCAGCCAACTTCCTCCAATGTCGACTTCATCCGTCATCCCCTCAGTATTCGACAGAGAAGTTGATCCCTGGAAGGACATGTCAGCGATGAGTATTTTCGAACCCAGAATCAAACGCTGGAGAAGAGATGACATCGAAGATTTCCTCCTTCCTTCAATCGCCAAACGCAGTTTGTTGAAGGAGAAATTCAGCGACCTGATCCAACCATTTACTCACAATATGGACATGCAAAACTTCACACCTCTCTTGATGAAGGACCATCCAATCAAGATTGAGACGTTCAATGTCGAGTCAGATAAATACGTGGTATTAATAAGAATAATGACAGAAATATTCAAGATCCACTCCAATTGATAATTAATTACCTAACTAAGCAAACTGGTTTCTATTGTTTAGTTGACTCTCAACGTGAAACAGTTTAAGCCAGAAGAACTGCAGGTGAAAGTCACCGACACAACCATCAGCGTTTCAGCAAAGCACGAAGATAAGCGAGACGAGCACAACTTCAGCAGCCAGGAATTCTCCCGCAGTCACACACTTCCTCCCGGAGTGAAATCAGACGATGTGAAATGTGAACTCGGTTCCGATGGAGTTCTGACCATCAGCGCACCGAAACCTGTGCCAACGAAGGCCCTTCCAAGCAGGGAGACTAATATTCCAATTCAGCACATTGCTCCAGCGATCAGAGTCTGAGACTGGGACATTTTATCTTTTTGATATTCGAAATATCACATTTTGCTGTTTACGCAACTTCCTTTCATTTGACACAATTATGGCGTAACGATTCGAATACGCAGCACTCATTTCAGTACTTTTAAACTGCTGTAATACTTTGTTTGCAAACAACCATGTAAATAAATACTCGCGTGAGTCTTATAATACTCAAGTGTGAAATCTGATGAATTATTGCGAAGGGTTTCTTACAGCAGAGGAAACATTTGAGTTATTGGGAATATTCATATGCAGTTTTATAGTACAGCGAGAAATATAAATGGAGAAGAAGACTTGACTGATGAGACTGATGACGGACGGCACCGTCAATGGGTAACTTTATAAATATTGTGCGATGACTGATATAATTTTCCTATTGTTAAATTAACAATGAATGTGGTCACAAAAGGACTGCGCATGAACTTCGGAGTTTGAATACTATTTTACTACTATTATAGTAGTAATAGTAAGGTAGGTTATAATGACATAACGGAAACACGAGGCTGTCAGATGCATCAGACAGAATGACAGAACAGAGATATATAAGAAGCTCGATTTCTAAATGCCTGTAATTCCTACAGTTCCACTTATATGGAGGAAGTTATATCCATGTCTCGTCTCATAAAATAAAAGCATATTCTTCGCCTGTCCGCAACAGCAAGCAAACAGTCCATACAGTATTTTATGGAAAACGTGCGTGTGTGACACCAGTATGTAAAAAGCAAAAAACAACAACTGTCAAAACTGTCGACAGTGTCAAGTGATAGAAGAATAACTATGTCTTTCGCCTATCGATTTCTACTTTTGTTATCTAACTTCTTCACTACAAGCAGTTGGACAGATAAGAACGATGTTGTAGAATACGGGGTCTTCATTTTTAGGCTGCAGAAAGGTACTCAGAATGGAGGAAACAGTCAAGCATCCTGCGGAGTCTGAGATGAATTTTGAAAGACGTCCTCTTCGAATAGCTGGAGTGGTAAGAAACTCGTGAAAGTTCAATATTTGAAAAGCTAGCAGATCTGCATTGCAATGGTTTACGTATAATTTCAGTTGAGTGAAGAATATTCCTACGATACAGCAATAGTCGAATTGGAGGATGGCTCTATTCAATTCATGGATAGCTTTGCTGTAGAACTCCTGAGATGTTTAGAATTGACTCTGAATTTCACGTGAGATTCAGAGAACTTCTGATTAATTCCAAACTATATGTTGCTTCTGCGTGCCTTATAAATTTTCGTTTTGTGACTTCTAGGACAGTTCCAATAGTAACATCCTCTTGGGGGCACACTCTACCGAATAAATCTTGGACAGGCATGATTGCCCTTCTCCTAGCAGACGAGGCTGACCTCGGCTTAAGTTCGATAGCTGACAGGCCTTTTCGAAGGGACGTAGTTGATTTCAACTTGCCAACTAGTGAAATAAGACTTTCAGCGTTTTTTCAGCGACCTTCGTCAATCTCCTCCGAGTGGAACTCACTTCGAAAACCATTTCAATCTAAATTCTGGGTGCTGGTGCTTTTCACAGCCTTCCTCATGACAGCAACATCTCTCATCTTTAGCAGAATTAGTTTTTTACATCCTCAGAATCGGGAGCCATACAAACAATTTATCCCGAACTTTTACTCTTCCTCCAACACTCTTAAAAGTTGTGTTCCTCACAACCAGTGCAAGAAAGACGGGCAACAGAAGAAGAAAGTTGGAGTGGACTCGAGAGAAAGGTTTTCGGGCAAACAAGTAGTTTTTGAAGATTCAGAGTCAGGCTGGCTTGTAGGAGATTGCATTCACTGGACAGTCAGTTGTGTTTGCTTGAAAGGGTTTCACAAAGTCCCATCACGATTCCCTTTCAGAGTTCTCATGATCACTGGAAGCATTTTCGGGATTTTGATTTACTCTTCTTACTCTGGGACTCTCGTATCTTTTTTGTCAGTTGTGACAGATCCTTTACAAAACATAGGCCAGTTGTTGGCTACTCGATATACTTTCTCTGTCGTGGATAGTCCGATTCCACTACAGTTTCTGTCTGTAAGTCTAGATATCAAATTATGTTTTCTCTGATCTCAATCATCAGAAGAGAGCCCAACTTTTTGTATCGTGAGTATTATAAGTTGGGTATTTCTTTAAGTGACTTTTTCTTCTGCAGGAGTCACCAGATTCTAAAAGTGTGCTAGTGTACCAAAGAATCAAAAGCAATTTTTCTTCCACAAGAGAAGCTCGAGAAAATCTTGAGAAGGGGTCTTTTGTGTTCGTTACTGACCATGCTGGAGCTTATGCGAGTCTCACTCAAGACTTCTCTACCAAAGAAGCTTGTCGAATCAAAGAAATAGAGATTGACAATGCGAGACAAAGACAGGGAACTTTAGTCCAGAAGAATTCTCCATACAAGAGAGTTATTGATTATCAGTAAGTTTTTCTTTCCTTCTTTATGTTTTGAGTCTTTTGGATTGAATTGGTATTTTCCGGACAATACGCAACGAGATTTTGTATACATTTATTATGTGTACGATAGGAAGATACGTCGCTACTGAATATGAATGAGTGTGTACTGATTCAATATTACATGGATTTATGGATTTTGGATGCTGATCTTGTTGTATTTTTTGCTGATTTCGTAAGGATACTGAGAATGATACAGTACGGACTGGTGAAGAGATGGAATTCCAAATATCTCACAGGAAAGCCAGTGTGCGAGCTGCAAAATGAATATGAAGGAGTTCAATTTGCAAGTCTCTTATTGGCATTTGGACTCCTGATTGGAGGATATCTAACTGGCCTTGTCATCCTGTCAATTGAAAAAGCTATGCGATCAATCCTTCTTGTGAGTAGAAACAGTTTCTTGTTGGTTGATTGAATGAAACGATAGCGGAAATTGATGTGTTTGTCGCTAATGTCGCTTTGTCTACGATTTAATGAATTTTAAATGAGGGAATAAAATACATATTTTATTTTGAGAAAATCAGTTGCGATTGTAAGTTTGATGCTGCCATGATTTGTAATGTAGATTTATGACTTTTATCACAAACATTGAAAATATTTACAGTTGAATTAGATACTTAGAAATTGGATGACTGTTGACTGAACAGAGGACGGATTGATTGAAATGCAATAGTGAATAGCTCATACGATAATGAACAGTCTGAGAAAAACTATTCTGTGAAAGTTATATGTAGGGCTGGGCATGTCTCACATCAGTCTCGCTAAAAAGGATTTCGAACATCGGGTGGGACCCACGACCCGTATCGTGGTAATAAATATTTATGATGGAATTAATGGATCAGATTTGGTTTGCTGCTGAAGTTGTCCAGCAATTGAGTGAGGTTCTTGGTAGTATGTCGCTTCGCTACTTAAGTACCGATAATTGAGGTTGATGGACATCCATAAAGAGCTTAATGAGCTCTCAATCTGAGTTGAACTGAACTATTTAAATGTTTGATGTAGTTTGGAGATCTACTAAACCAGAATTTCGTGTCTGGAATATCTGCTTGTAACAATTCAGCTGCAGGGAGTGCGTTGTCTTGCAAGTATAAATAAAACAACAATTGCAGCTGGGTGCTCGGGTTTACAATTGACTTAGCGTCTTAAATGAACTCGGATTTATGTTGGTGGATGTTTGCAACAGGCTAAGATTCAACTGGTAGGGATGGATTATGATGACTGTTGGATGTTTGGGAGTTTGAGTACGTCATGGTCTAGAGAAAATGAATGTTTGACCAAGAACTGATAAGAACTCTACGAAGTTCACAATTTCCATCTGAATGAGCAGCATCCTGTGTTGTTCATCGTATCGAATCTCTTGTATAAATAAACACTTTCTGAGGTCTCTAAAGACACTCTCCAGCTTCGCTCCAGTTCTTCTGAAGCAAATTCATACTGCCCTTGCTACACAAAATGTGCCTACTGCTGCCCACACAGCCTGAAATGAATTTTAGTTTGTGAAGAGCCAGTCAGGAGTAGTCAAAGATCTATGATATTTGTGTAAATGCACTCGTTTATAGTGTGTACTGTGTAGGGATATCCATGAAAAGCTTCAAAATAATATGAATCTACGTATACGGTAGGCAGGATTAGGAAGACGGAGAAGATCTCAATTTCACCCTTTAATTCTTCTGAAGATGAGTAATAATGCCTGCTGATGCTCTCCAACTTTTCAGTTCAGAGAAACTCTTGTGCATGAGAAGCAACGCTTAATTGCTGTGTTTGTTCGGAGTCTTTGTGATCCGTGATTTCCATTTCCTGTGACGCTACGGGCACAAAGGATGCTTTATTAAAATTGAATAGCAGGTTCTCGGAATTATTATTGAGAGGTAGAGTACACACTGGAATCGATTTTGCGTTCATAAAACACTCTTGTCCCTTGTATAATAGACTTGTCAACTGCAAGCTTCTACAGGTTTATTTCCAAATCAAACATGTTGTTATGTAATATTGACGAGATTTAAACTCAAGATCGAAAACTTTGGCGTTCATTTTCCCTCAGACGAACGACGAGTGGAGAATAACCTGCCTTTACGAATCCAGACTTTTAATTTGAATTCCTGGATACTTGTGGGACAAAAGTTCTGTACGATTTGCGCAAAATAGTACCTGCTGCAATATGAAGTTGATCCAAGCTGCAGTAGTATCAGTTGTGATGATCTCGGCTTTCCTTCCGGTGAGTTTCAATTCAATTCGTATAGTTAATTGTTGAATTATAGTTAAACTCTTTAACTAATCTTTTAACGTCTTTTATTTACGTCTTTTATTTAATTCAGCAATTATGTATCATAATTTGTGGTTTTAGATCATTGAAGCGAGAAAAGGTAGTGGGAAACGAGGAAGAGGTAATAAAAATGAAACACTGGCTACGGAATGCCTAGGCCAGAGTCTCAACTTTCAGAAGATGAATTTGGGTTTTGAGGAATGCATGGAAGAAACTGCTCCATTAGAGCTTCCTCACAGGTCATCTGACGATGAAAAGATCTCGGCCATCAAAGGACGAAAAAAGGCTTTGAAGAAAAAGCACATGGTGAGTTTACTAATGAATTGATGATAACTGCTTAATGGACTGAAGTTCTCAAGAGATCTTATTTTGCTATATTATGTTGATGTTAGTGTGTCAAATTATGCCAGAGGAAGCGACAAGGAATCGTAAGCAAATTAATACGTGACTTTTGAAATAGTTTAAATAGTTATCTCATTGAATGAGCACAATTTGTTCAATTTTGCAGCTGGATTCTTCAGGAATGTTTTCTGTCGAGGGTACCAAGCGCTTTATGAATGAGGTTTTCCCTGTCAAAGCTGTGAACAGATTGGAGCGGACATTGAATAGATGTGTTGCTGAAGACGGTAGGAATAATAAGGACTTATAATTAGTGTATGTGATAACTCCTGAAAATTTGATACAAATATACCTCAACAGGAGAGCACTATGATATGACGGACAACTGCAAAGATTACAGACGATTCGAGAAATGTTTAATGAGAATGGTGGCTAAGGTATAAGTGCAACACGAAATTATAGCTATACATATAGCCTTGTATGCAAGTTGAGTTTTATCATGTGAAAATTATTTGTAGTCTTGTGGATGGAAAAATGGCAAAAATAGAGCTCAAGGCGGACGAAATGGAAACAATAAGGGAAGACGAGGAAATAAAGGAAGAAAGCACGATAATGACAGCAATGGATCTGGACGACAAGTTGAACATGATATGAGTGATGAAATGCACGAGGAAGACGAAGATGAGAACTGAAAAATGTCATTATCATCTTAACAATTTTGTATTTATTGTTACATACGATAGAGTAATTATCGAATTATTAGCAATATCATTACAATATTTCCAAGAACAGGGCAAAAAAGCATTTACACATTTGATAGATACAAGTCAGCTACAAATCTACACACTACATTATGTTTCTGCTTGTTTAAGGTTTGAATAAAAATCACAGGGTATTGATTGCTACGTTTAATCAATTCGTCTTGGTCTAACAAATACTCAACGATGTTAGAAACTGCAGATTTTTCAATCAACCTAAATCTAAACAATAAACTTATAATTATTAATGCTGTAACAGACTGTAATTTCTATCAGACTTGGGAAACTTTGAACTCTCAAACAATAATATCATCAACACTTAAGGACGGAAGTCGAAGTGATTGCTATCAATTCATTTAGCACGGGATCAGAAGTTCTTCGTATCCACCTTCACAGGAATGCGCCATGAATGTTTGTTAAAGCTGGCAACCTAAATAAATCAAAACCAATCAATTTTTAAATGCTTGAAATTCTGCATATGGTTGAGCTAGTACAAAAATTACCTCTTCAAAAGAATGTACGGCTTCAGTCAAGAGCTTGTTTGTGAACACAGCATACATTGCAGCCACTCGCCAAGGTGTCAAGGTACGCATCAGATCTTTGGTGTCTTGCGGATCTTGTGGTTCACCTACTTCTTTTTTGTACTCATTGATGGCTTTTGATAACCAGCAGTCCAAATTCTTAAGTTGAATTACAGTGAAAACTGAGAAAGAATCAAGGATATCTTGAAGGTGTAGTGTTTCTTGTCTAATAAGTTCGTATAATGCGGACTCTTCAGTTTGCATGTGCACAATTGTCAGCAGCCATTTTATACTTTTCTTGAAAAGTCGCCGAAGGTTATCCACGTCAAGTCTTTTCATGGCAGTCAGGGATTCCACAATTGCCGAAGTACCTACTGAGTGTACTTTAGCAACACTTTTTCCAACCCTAGACGACGATAAGTTTCGAGTAGCATGTTCATCATCTGAATCCGAGACTGTAATTGTTATGATGCTTTTCGTACGATGCATTGGTGTTGAAGCTGCATCGTCACAAAACAATCTCAGGTTTAACAACTCGCATTTTATCGTGCAAATTACTATAAATAATACATGAAATACCCGAAAAGGAGCTATCAACAGGCGAATTGGAATAATTCTTGAAATTATTTGTTTCCCTCGAAAATGAGACTGCTTCTAACTCCATATGTTTCGTCTTAAACCAATTCTAAGAAAATTCACATTTGTAACGGTGCGTCTGACACAAAAATGTCCCACAAGTATATACGATTGTTTGCTTTACTTGTATCACAGAGGTGTGCAGACCAGTTTGACTGCAAAGTTCGGAAACCTCAAGTGGGACCGGAATTGTGCCATTGTCTTTCAGAAACTGATTTAATATTTTCAAGCAAGCTGGTGTTATTTTCCTTCCACGTCGTTTACGAGCACGAACTAGTATTTAACCAATCAAAACATAAATCGTTACATTTATTACATGTCATTACGTTTTGATGGAGATGTGTCGTACCATGGCCGACCCGGCTAGAGAAAGCATTAGGTAAGGTTGATGTTGAACTGTGAGCAAACGACGACAAGGCCGGTGCCGTGGAGTCTTCTAGTTTTTCAGTCTTCGCTTCTAGGAATTCTGTGTTCACACGTCGATCTACCGAGGACACTTCTGATGAAATCGACGAAATATTATTTTTATTTTTATCGCTGTCAACGCCTACAGTGACTTCCTCGCTTTCTTGGAAAGACGTACGATTCTCGATATTTTGTATCTCTTGGTTTTCATCCACGGAGGAAATAGCGGAAGATGGACATTCTTCCATCTTTTCAAAGATATCATCAACTGGTGAATGAGACACAAATGATATGAGAACAATTGGTACTTGTGGTACTAATACAGGCATTTCAGGATCGAAATCATCACCCACAATTACCAAATCGTCAGCCCCACCACCAAAAGAGCAAGCTTTAATAGAATAATTATTCAAAGCGTACATCAACACCACTCAACCCAGGACAAGTCAAATCAGATAATAACACAAATAGCTTGCATTTCATTAATACTTACAATACGAAGCGTCGAAATCGACACTTTCTGGTTGGTTTAGCACTTCGTCAATCAAAGCTCCTGTGTCAGAAACACCCTCATCACTCCTAAACTGCTGAGGGGAAATCTGTCTTTGGCTGGTTAGCGACGTAAAATTTGAGTCAGACGTTCGATGTAAGTTGCGACTTGAAGCTAGATGCTCATTACGATAGGATTTGTTGCATTGCTTGACTTTCCTCCGTTTAAGAACTCGTCTGAGATCAAAAACTGCAAGAAATAATTATTGAGCATTTCGAAATATTGAAAAATTAATTCCATATTCATGCACACTTACCACTGGTCCCGTATTGTACTGTTTTTGCTACCCTCATGTGATGTTTCCTTTTCCTTATCCATGAGCCCCAAGAGTCTTTCTGCATGGACAAGCTTTATTAAATGAAGTCAATGCTGACAGTACTAATACCTATTAATAGTAACACATACAAAACTCACAGGTTTAAAGTTATTCGTGTTCACGCTTTTGCTCTTAATGATTCGTTTTCTTGCAGAATCAGCTTGAAATATTGAGAGCTTTTTACGCTTCAACAAATCAGGAATTTCGACACAAGAAAGTGATTTGTCCATTAAGTCGTCTTTTGTAGCACCTGAAATATTTAAAATGTCACGCTTTAGTTAGATAAAATTCTTTTTTCTCGAATGGCTTACTTGGAAAAATCTTCGACTCAGGGTTAGCGACAGCACACTTGTTGTCCCACATGACTACTGCATCTAAAATCAACATTCACTTGTATCCCTGATAATATTACAATGCATGCATGTTGCATTTTGCATATGCACAACAAATTTTCTTTGTGCGTGCTACATGTATTTAAATATTCATGGAAAGCAAACAAGTATCACAATTTAGACTGTCTTACTTGAGTCTGATAACTGTATTTGAAATTCAATATTGCTGTCATCTTTAGCCTCGATAGTGTCGCAAGCAGACAGCACATTAATCTCACTACGAGGATCAGCCGTGGTTCCGTTGGTAGCAGACGTGTGGAGAACAGTTACTGAAGGAAGCCCACCCATTACTGTTTCTTCGTATCCTGATTTGTGTGACAAGTCAATATCTTCTCTAAGCTCACCTTTCTCTTCTTTCTGACTTTCTTTTTCATCAAATAGGGATTTGGTTGTACTAGAAATAAAGCATGATTGCATTTCCACAGGATCCTTGGTAAAAGTAGCTATTTCTTCCTTTTCAGCAAGTTTCTCCGTGGCAATCGAATCGAGGTAGTGGTAATTAGATTTTCCTTTCTCTTGCATGACTTCCTCTCCAGATTTATCACAGGCAGAAAATGACGAAGAATCCGGTAGTTCGGCTAACTTCACAGTCTCTTTTCCAGTCACTGCCTCACAAGACTCTAAATGACTCAGAGGAGGAAACTCAGTCGGAGTTGGCATCCTGCATAATAATTAAACGAACAGATCCAATCAAACCCACAATAAATTAACGTCAGTACTCTTAGCTTACCATTCAACCGAGTTCAGGTGAAGATCCTGATTAGAGTTGTGACTTGTTTGAATATCGGACAAAAATGTATTGCCATCTTCGGTGACTAGCTTAGGTAATTTGGTATTGACAAGAGTAGGTGACTGACTGCGCGGTCTGTCTACCGGCAGAACAGATTGACTTCCCACAGTCACTGCTAATGATGACACAGGTGGTTCTTTATTCGAAATCCCTTGAGTACAGCTGTTTCTCCCCGGGGTATCTTCAACAGCCTGATGAGCCTCAAAGTCCAGATTGCACTCCGTGGCGGAAAGTGTCGTATTGCCGAAGGTAGGCTGACTAATCCTATTCCTCCGATCTTTGAGCGAGATGGAAAGCATCTTCCAGTTGGCATCTTGCACATCCCATTCATATTTGGGTGGGAGACTTTCCCCGGAAACTATCGCACGTGTACGGGAATGGTTGGTTTCTGAATTAATAGCTAACGAGACTCGACCCGACCCCACATGGGGACGGGGGATGACCGGCCCCTTCGTTTTCTGTTCCTTCTCATCATCCGAATCAGAAAGCAACGCGATCGTTTCAATCACGGAATTAATCTTCTTATTTGCATTCATATTAAGAAACACACATTATCCGATCCAGTGCGAGCTCCTTGAATCTAATTAAATAACTCCCATGAACTTCTGATTTGTTTCTACATAACACGTACAGTTTTAAAAGCTCTATAACTTACGTTTTTACTTCTAGGTACTGTAATTAATTAATCCTTCCGTACACTCCAACGCACTGTTGACTGCAAAAATCTGCACACCTGTCAAAAGTCACAAAATTGCAAGTCTATTACACACGTATTACATAACAATATACATAAGTGTTCAATCCATCAATAGTCCATCCAATTCGAAAGTTATTTTGTTGCGTGAGCTATTATTTTCTATGTAATTGTATTTTAAACTATTGTGCGTTCAGAAAGGACTACAATTAGAGTTTAATGACATTACTTAGTACTACTTACCTCGATCGTTTTACAGCTTCTCCGTAATATTTATATTTACTTGCAGCACCTTCAGGTTAAAGTGTGTCACCGGAGAAATAAAAAAAACGAATGAAAACCTGCTTGCAGGCCAAATCAACGAAACACACGCACCTGAGTGACTGAAGGGTGTAAACAAAGAAAAAAGAAAACTGTGTGTCACTCAAAAGATTTTCTCAACTAAACTCGAGTTCCAGCGTGCGTTCGAGTTTGTAGCTTTTGCACGTTGTGTAGAATTTTCCAGAATGCAATTTTTATTTTATGTAAATAGATCACTTTTCTTTTTTGCTAGAATTTTTATGGTTCATAAGTCCAGCAAGTAACAACTTGTTTTGATTCTTCTTACACTTTTACACTACTTGTGATGCAACAGGAGAAACAGTTTCATATGGGAGGTAGGAACTTGTGTGCATGTATTTTTGTAAAGAATATTATCAGAATAGTCTCGAGTTTATTCATGTTGAGATTGGAGACTGGAGACACGGAGACAGGCAGGACAGGAAGAGTAGTAGATAGGGAATAGATTACTGTGGATCTTCTTTTATGGAGATTTTGTCAGATGTCAGCTAGAGATGATGGCAAACTTGGTAAAGAGAACTTTCATGTAGAAGGAAACCCAAGTATGAAATTTCTGAAAGTATATATTTCGCAAGTTGGATTTGGATTTGAGATTGTAGTTTAATGCAAAATTGTTTAGGCTGAGATTCGCATTTGCAATTTGTAACACTATATGACGAGTACAGGTCGGAAATACGCACGCACTTATAAATATAAACCTGACTGTGTGTATTATATGAAAGATGTGGTAAAAATTTTATCTTATTTGCGAACTGAACTTATCATATGCAGAATTTTTCCCTCGCACTTTTATGCAATCTTGCTTCTTAGTCTGATGTTGTGACCAGAATAATGAACAGAGTGAAATGGGAACAAGTTGTTAGATTGAGAGGGATCTCTGTCTGATATCTCTTCGTCTGCTAGTGAAACTGAGTGGAACCTCTCTCGAACTCGAAACTCAGTCAATGATTGTTTCATTATCATATGCAGTTGAGTCAGGTCCTCAGGTCTACGGTGTTATGCCATAAAAACTGCTTACACTACTTACTTAATACAGTAAACCGTAAAGAGTGAGTGGGTCTGCACAGTAGGATCAGACAGGACAGTGTAGGGACAGGAATGAGGGTTCTTTTTGGATAAATGGATTGAGTGACTCATTGTGATAATTGATAATGGATGAAATTAAAGTGGAGGACTTGTCACTTAGGTTCGGAGGGTAGAATTTGGGATTGGATAATACACATATTTGTTGTCAACAGGACACTTTTGGGTCACGAAAAGGTTGGAGTAGATACTTTTACCTTTATTGACTCACCTAGTGTGCACTTAGGCACAGTTTGTTGAAATGGAGGTCATCCAGTCCTCCAGTTGATGCTATATAGTCTGAAACTGACTTTTCAGTTTATATATATGTGGATTGTGGAAAAATTACAATATATACAATTCATCGAGTCTCCACATGAAATATTCGAAGGGTGAAGTGATGGGGTGAGGGTGGGGTGCAGTTGCACTAATTGTAAGGTCCAAAAGGGATAGCAGAAGCACGACATATGGTAGACTGTGTCGGTTGAACGGGCCGTTATGGGGAAGCAGACATATATTTTTGGTAGTCAGTGAAATGATCGAAGGATAAAAAGTTGCAATGGTACGTAGATTAAGCTTGCACTTGATGTGAAATGGTGTGAAGGGCATGGGTTTTGTTTCCAGATTTGAGTATGCAAATGCACTTTAATGACATAATCGCGTGCAACAAAACCAGAGCTGCACCCATATTCCACGAGTAAGCTATGCGATGAGGAAGACAGTTTCTATGCCGCTGCTAATTCTAACCCTTACCCATAACATATTCTAATATTTCTAACGTATAAAAGAACTGCTGACTGTGAAAGGATGTTTTAAGAAAAGATAAGATGAAATTATATAAAATTGACCCAGATCAGCTAAATTCGATTGAGAAAACTTGATACTGACAAGAAGTAAAGTTTTTTGTCGGGGTGTCATTGAGACTGGTGACTGGAGTAAAGCTATGATGAACAAAGCACTTCTTTCGTGTAAACTGTGCATGATCAACAAGGCGAAACTTTGAGCATTGAGCTTGTTCACACTGTCAAATGTTCGCAATGCTCAATCCCAGCTCGAAGCCAGAATGTGTTCTCATCTTTTATGTCTTTGCTATACACACTTGTCAACATAAAAGTTCGGTAGTTGGTTGGGTAATATACTACTCTTGTGTCTGTTGATTAGGCTGTTGTTAAAGTTTGCTTAATCCTAAGTTGTAAGGTCTTACTTTAAACAGCAAAGCGTCATACAAGGAAGAACATATATGAGAACGAATCAGAGTTGTCCACATCATTTTATCTAAGTTCCCATTCTAAAATTAGTCTTGGAAGGTTTTACAAACATTCAAACACGAGTAAATTAGACTAAGGAGATTTACTTGGTACTGTTGGCTCAATTTTAAATGTGTATTATACAGATACTATTTGGATATCAGTTAGACTCAGACTATGAATCAAGTTGGAAATAATGGCATCACATGAACGAAGTAGTAGTATGTGTGATAGAGTTTGAGACTACATAATAGTTATTTAATCTGAATCTGCAACTAGCTAGATCTTTTCCTC
>JAQGAD010000863.1:0-27165 GCA_034696625.1 Isotomurus palustris
ACGAATTAAAGTGATTCAGTTAGAGATGTTCCAACTTCCACTAATTCTAAATAATTTGGATAACAAATAATGCATGACGTTTCTAGTCTACTAGTCATCAAGCCTTTCTATTGGTTTACATTCTATTATAATGTTTTAACAGATTCCAGGTGAGAATGTTATTTTATATTGACTCCATTTGTATATTTGATGCATCATGAATGTTCTCTACCGTGTTGTGGACAGGCCAAGTGGAAGTTCCCGTGGTCTGCCTACTTTGTAGCTGATTGCTGGTGCTAAAATTAAAAGGTAGGTAGTATGTAGAATAAAGATGGTTCACCAAACTTTCGAAAATAATAATACCCTGCTGTGATTCACACTTTACACTTCATAGTGCAAATGTCTTTGGTGATGAAGAGTCGGGTCGGTGAGATGATGATGATGAGTCTATCTGGTTCGTCTTTGGTATTGAGTGTGTGTGAATGCTCGACCCCTGCAGAGTCTTGCAATCTAATAATATCAGATTAATTAACCCCCTTCTCGCTCATTCTAATTAAATTCAAACATTTTCACACTCCTGAAGATCTCTTAGAGATGGTGTCATAACAGATCATAATAATGTGTTTGCAATGAAGAGAACAGCAATTCAAAATGCAGATTCGGATTAGAACATCTTTCAAGACTCAAAAGCCGTTCAACTTACTTCGAACGAACGTCTCTTTGACTTCTTTAAGCTAATGAATTGTGGCTAATGAAATCATGAATAACTGGTACATTTACATAATCCAGATGTGTAATATGTGGTGTGGACAAAGTCTCTGTATCTCAATTGTTCCGACAGTCTGATATTAATACAAACCAAACAATGCATGAAACACCAATCATCCTAGCCGAAAGAAGATGTATTGCACTCTTGTGAAGTACATTAATTACGAGCACAAAGCCGATTGTTCTCTACGCCCTCAAGGTGTTATGTGTAATGGTTCAGATCAGATTCTTCTCACAGTCTCCACTTCACATTTCTCACCTTAGAAAATGGACTCAACAAATAAATTAAAAGTGATGAGCTTTAGCTTGCCACGACACTTTTCGCACATGAATATTAAGGATGGGTTACGTTTTTTATGTACATCCATTTGCAAATTTATTTTTACAATTTTCATCAATACAAGTGATATTGTGTAAAATTTTAAATGTGTATTAAAACTTACATCCACAAGACATATTTCATTGGACATAATTAGCAAGGAAGTCTCCAACTAACTTTTGATCTCGTTTTAACCAACTTTCATTTAATCGAATTCCTTCCACAGCTTGCTGAACGGTTCGTTCAGTTCCATGAAACCTAGATTATGTGAAAAATAAGTAATGTTAAATTTTCCGTAATTAATTCTACGACTGGTTAAAGAAGCAGCTAAAAACTTACGGATTCTCAGTGAAGAACTCAGTAATTTCGCAAGCATCTGCTTCAGTTACGAAATTTTCGGTGACGTATTTCACAAGCCGGGCAATCAAGCCGCCTCCCTTAAATTAAAAATTAATCAAAAAATTAGACTTGAAATAGAGCAGAATGTTTCTGGTAACTATGTCTTAAAGGACAGTACTGGTCTTACAGGGTATCGTTCTCGGAAGAATTGTTTGTTATCTTTAAAAAATTTCCATGTGAGAACTCTACCATCTTTGTTCATAGATACTGATATCATAATAAAAACGCAGTCTTGACTTCGCACGTCGTCACTGATAGAAAATTCTAGAGCACGTTTTAGAACAGCCAGATTTTTTGATGCTCCAAAGGACCGTCCAATTCTGTCTTTTTCTTCTATCAAGTCTGACTCGCGGTACATCTATAACGGTAGATAATTTTTCTGAATGAAATTCATAGAAAAAAAGAAAATTGACGACGTTATTTGTAGCAACGATTACCTTAACCAAAGCATCGAAAGACTCTTCTCCACCAGCAGCTAAAACAGCTTTGTATACGACACTCCTCAGATCGGCAGGTATGATTTGATCACCACAGATGTGAAGATCCAAACGCTTCTTAGCCTCCTGAATTGTTTTCTCGTGCCCAAAAGAACTCATTCTCAATAGGACCAAAGACCGCAACATAGTGTCCAGATGACCTAATACAAGTTTATAAACAAATTGCAATGCACTATAAAAATACTCATCTCTCATACGACTTACTTTCAGATGGCTTAGCCTCCCATCCTAGCTTGTCTTCAATCACACTGAACAAATGTCTTCCATAAGACTTGAACTGTTCATGATAATCCGTGTACGCAAATAGGAGATTAAGCTTTCCCATTATATTGCTGATACTCGACCAGACAGTGAAGTTATCCTCGTGTCTGAAGGCCTCCAATAGTTTTAATACCTAGAGTAATTATAGAAATTATTGACACTTGTAGACATGAGTCAAACGCAACAAACTGAAAGTAGTATCTATATCAATCCGCACGTCAATGGTAGAACTTTCTCCACACTGAACCATTGCAAACAGATCATCCAGAAGTCCAAGTCGATCTAATGGAGTCATTGTCTTGTCCCGAATAGCAGGTACAAACTCGGCTAGCAGTTCAGGAGGGTATCGGACACGATAAAATCCAATCACACCAGGGTTGAGCTACAATACGAAGCTACAATTTAAAATAGCTCAAAAAATGCTTCGGAACGGTATTTGAGAAACTAACCTTAACCCACTCGTCGCTTCGGATCCCATTCAGCGTGACAGCCGTGGTTTTGTCTTCCATCAGAGTTTCACCGATGACTCCCTTGGGGTTGGATGCAGAACAAAAGGACACAGGAGTTAACCAGTGGTAAGAATTGTGTTCCTTTGAATTTTTCAAAGTAGGATCTGCCCAATATTTTTCTTGAGTAAGTGTCATTACTCGGTTTTCCCCACTTTGTTCTGATTGCACCCGAATCAAGGGAAATCCCTAACGAATTAGAGCGAGAGCACATCCTTTACACCAAACAGTTCACAATATTGTATTTAAAGTACTTTTGCATTTGATGTTACCATTTGCTTGGTCCACGTGCCCATGACTTGTCCGATTGGCTTACCGCTAGCTTCTTCCAATGCTTTCCACAAGTCTTCGGTGAAGGTGTTTTTGTACTGATGACGTGTAAGATAAGTATGCATACCTTTGCGGAAATCTTTGTCACCAATGTAGCGATGCAACATCCTGATGATAGCTGCTCCCTTAGAATACGAAATATCATCAAATATTTCGTCGATTTCATCAGGGTGGCCAACTGGGACCTGTACAAATGCAAAACAAATTAGAACATCTGTTTGACAAAGAACATTATTTGATCGAATAAAATAAGTGGACTCAGACGCACCTCGATTGGGTGACTACTTTTCAAGCAGTCCAGCTCGAGGGCTCTGATGGAGGTTTCTGTTACGAATTGGGTCCATATATCGAATTCTGGGAAGAGATAGTCAACACAAAGAAATTCAACAAAGCTGGCATATCCTTCGTTCAGCCAAAGATGTGTCCACCAGTCCATGGTCACTAAATTTCCGAACCACTGATGAGCAGCTTCATGTCCCACAACCAAAGCTACCCACTGCCGACTCGTGGCAGAGCTGTGTTCTTCGTCAATAAGTAGACAGGACTCGCGATACGTGATAAGCCCCCAATTTTCCTACAATTCAGACAAAGTTGGATCATTGCTGGAGAAGAAACTCATTTTTAGTAACTTCTGTTCGTTATTATTGTTCTATACCGACCATTGCACCAGCCGAAAAATCGGCAATAGCCACGAGGTCCATCTTTGGAAGCGGGTAGGCGATGCCGAAATACTCTTTGTAGTATGGCAGTACTTTGGCAATTACATCGAGCGCAAACCTACCTTGCTCTTTCTTTCCTGGGGGAGTGTAAACTCGACAGAGAACGCCATCAGTAGAAGTGGACTCAATATATTCAAAATCTCCAATGACAAAAGCCACAAGATATGTGCTCATGATTGGAGATGTTTCAAACTTGGTCACTTGAAGCTTGGTATCCTCTGCGTAATCGCTGATAGTTTTCACAGGCATGTTGGACAAAACAACTTTGTCCTTTTCCACAATCAGTGTAATGTCAAAAGTTGCCTTGTGGGCAGGTTCATCCCAACATGGAAAGCATCTACGAGCATCCGTTGCTTCGAACTGAGTGACTCCGTTGAACTTGTCTTGGCCATCTGAACCTTTGAACTTAGACCGATAGAATCCTTTCATCTTGTCATTGATTGAGCCATCAAAGGTCAGTTTCAAAATGCCTGTTCCTGGTCCAATTGGAGGATTGAAGGATGCAGTAAGAATTTCTGTCGAGTCATCAATACTGAAATTTGCAGCAGTTACTCCACGGCAGTGGCTATCATTATACCAGACAGCTTTTTTCACATTGATTTCCGCCACGTTCATTTTGATATCAGAGCAACTCTCCGACAACTAAAATTATGTAAAATAAAATAAGTCATACAACAGCCAGTACATCTCACGAGGAGGCTATAATTCATGTCTTCCGTACATTGATACTAATTTGCTCCGACCCCTCGAAAGTAAAGTCAGCAAAATTAGGCTTGATAGTGATGTCATAATGAACGGGAACGGCCGTCAACGGCAGCCTTTGGAACGCTGGTTTTTCCGTAACCTGTTTGGCTTCCGCTGTAGAGCTCATTGTAGCTTTTGGATATGACACACCTTTGCACTGAGTGATCACCTGAAAACGAAATTATTATTGTCAATATTCAGTTTCTCGCGATTCTAATAAGAATCATCATCACTTACAATACTACGATTCTCTGGAGCAGTTAAATTAGAGTTAATCTCAAAACGACTTCCAACTGGCACAGCTGTTTTAGAATAGTTACGAACGCTTCTGTCCTTATTAGGATTGTAAGTTGATAAAGTTCCAGCAAAACGCCTTCTCGTTATTACTACGTCACTTTTACAAGACTGTCGAACTACTGACAATTTTGATAAAGATAAGGCGTGCCGCATTTAAAATCGACTTAACTAATTCTAATCAACCCGAAGCCCTGGGCTTCCTTCGTTGGTTGATTCACGCTCACGATAAATTCCGTTGAAAGTTGGTAATATATATTTTCGAAACCCCACGTATAATATTTGCTTAGAGATAGGATTACTTTTTTCACGTGTTTGATTTGCACTTCCGGAGTTCCAACTTCCAACTGTTCAAACTGCAAACTGGTTTTCTGTGAAAAACAAAAATATGTACAAAAGATAAGCATACAAATTCATGAATCCATCAAAACAACGAAAAACACTTACTGCAACCTGCAACTGCCAAAGTGATGTCCTGTGTCCTGTCTGTCAGAGAGGAGAAAGAATGGAGTGATGGTCAATGTTGCCCACACTTGTGCCGGTGTGAGTTGTTGCGGATTGAGACGCGGGCTCTTGTGAAATTCAACACCTCTCAAACTCACATGTAAACAATACCGGCACCCACGTGTTGTCACCAGTTAATCACACTGATTAAATACTCACCAATAATTAACACTGTTCGTTGGAGGAATATCTGAATTATGTAAGTACGGAATTACACTTTGGTACGCGCTTGTTTGGGAAATTGAAGGGATACCATCATCAGCAAAACGGGACTGGAAGTTTAGGTATCTTGATTTTGTAAACGATGGAACTGCGTGGAATGGTGCGAAGGGTTTGTTACGGTGGAATCTTTGGATTATCTCGTGGTAGTCGAGTTGGCCGTACTGGAAGTGGCAGTTGTGGTCGAAGTGTCTCAACGGGGCAGGTCGTAAAAGGGAAGCTTTCAAGTGCAGAATATTGTGCCGATGTTGTTCGGTAAGAAAGAGCATGTCGATGTCTGAAAATCGGTTGAGGTTGATTGCAAGCATAATTTTATTCCCACTTTGGTGTTCGACAGGAAGAATGATTACGAAATGTTCCTGTGTACACTCCTACTACCGAATCCTGAGGTCAGAACAAGGGTGATGGCAATCAGGGCATTTAATACAGAAATCGCTTTGGTGAGAGATCAAGTCTCTCAGAAGGACACTGGGCTTGCTCGCTTAGCATTCTGGAGAGACTCTGTAAATAAACTGTACGAGAAAAGAGGGCAGGAGGATTTAGGAGATGTGCCGAGACAACCGACTGTCTTAGAACTGAGCAGGGTGTGTAGTAGATTTGTAGAATAGCCTTTGAAAGCGAAAGCCTTCTTTATCAATGAATTCAATAGGAGGAAATTAACGTCAATTTTTTATTGGCTTAGGTCATACTGGAGAAAGGAGTGTCGAAGAAATGGTTCATGAATTTGTTGGATGGTAGAGAAAAAATGATGACTGATTCTCCTTTCAAAACAGTTGCTGATTTAGAGGCGTACAGCGATCAGACTGTCACGTCTATTCTTTACATGAGCTTTGAGATGTTAGGTATGTTGGGAATAGTTTGAATAGATATTCATTTGAACCATTTCTAAAAGTAAACTGTTTAGGCGTGAAAAGTATGGAAGTAGACCATGCTGCTAGTCATTTGGGGAAAGCCATCGGACTCACAACTTTTATCAGAAGTATTCCGTACAACGCACAGAAACGAAGGGTGTTAGTTCCGCAAGAACTTCTCTTGAAACACGGGGTGCCGCAGGAACATTTCATCAGATATAAGGACAAGGAAAAGCTGAAAGAAGTGGTTTTTGATATCGCATCACAAGCTCACAGGCATTATGATAAAGTACAGGAAGCTGTTATTTTGTTTCGGATGGTTAGATTTTGTAGTTTGTATTACAAGAATTTTTTATAAATCACAGGCAAAGGCGATGAAAAAAGGTATTGATAGTCGTGCTCTACCGCTATTCATGGCAGGAGTTCCATCGGAAATTTACCTCAAGCGATTGCAGAGAGTCCACTTTGATCCTTATGATCCATCCCTTGCTAAACGATATGGGTTACTTCCCTGGCATTTGTTTTCAAGAAAGATTACAAAATCTTTCTTTTAGTCTTGTTCGATTCAACTGGTTGGTTCCAAACCACCAGGTTTAAATTATAATGTGATAGTTGTAGAGAATGTGTATGTATCAAAAATTCAAGATTCATTTCTGGAAAAATAAACAGTTCTCCTTTCGGTTGCAGAATCCTCGTCCACTGGTAGAATCAACTGAATGCTTTAGAAATCGCGTGTGAAAGGCTCATCCTTGGCTGTTTAAATCGATTTCGAATACTATGAGTAAGTCGTGGTCAAAGAATTCCATGTACAGCAAGCTAACTGAAGATGGTGTACTGATGAAGAAGGAACCATTTTCCCAACTCGACTACGACCAAGTGATCAAGTACATCAAGAATTCATTCCCGAAGGCAACTACTTTACAACGAGATGTTGAAAAAACTTTAAAAAGGGTAACCATTGATTTCCTTAAATCCTAGTCATGTTGTATGTGCCAAAATAATTTGTTATCTACTTTTTCAGACATTTGTTCTTGGGACTGCTGAAGCTAAACAGAAGTCGTTCAGAAGCTCTGTTACCGCGTCTGAAACTAAAACTGGAAGCAGGAAAGCGAGGTTAAAACGGGAAAGAAGGGTCCCCCGGAAACTGTCCTACCAGATGTTTGAACACTTGAACACTTTATGGCAAGATTACGTAGCTGACTTACTTAGGTGAGAACTTGACTGAGTGATTGAGTGCTCATGAAATAAATCTTAAAGTAAAATTATCTTATCTCCATATATTTGTTTTGTATCAGGGATACAAGATCACCTGAAGATGTTCAAACAAAGCTTTGCCGTATTGATCTCCACGGTGCTACTGTTGAAATAGTGCAAGCTGCTTGCGTGGATTACGTGGGTCTGAAAGGAATTATAATTAAAGAAACGAAAAACACGGTAGTGATTGTCACCGAACGGAACGTTTCTAAAAGTAAGCCGTGCAAAGTATTTACTGTGTTCAAATAAACTATTCGAATATTCATTTGACTTTTCAAACTTTGTAGCGATTCCTAAAGCAAATAACGTATTTGAAATTCAGCTGAAACGACCGGAAGGAGTTATGAGAATAGCTGGAAATTCTTTCATAACTCGACCAGCTGAAAGAGCTAGCAAGAAAATTAAGTCATTCATGGAATTTGTGGGAGTGCGAAAATATAAAAATTATCTACGATATGGATCTCGATAATTATAGCAAGTAAAAGGTTTTATTTTACTAAAATTAAATTGAAATATTTAACAGCTACTATAATCTAACGTCAAAACATTATGTGTCTCATTAATTGGTGTTGTTGAATCAGATGCATGAAGTCAGTTAAAAATTAAGTTGTGAAGTAAGGCTGAAGTGGCTCGCCAACTATTTCTTCCAGCTTTAGAATTAGTTTTTGAGCTTCACTTTCTACTTCCGCGTCATCATCGTTCATAAGTTCGGCTAGGAATGGTACGGCAGGAGGTAATAACGTCAGGAAATCTTTAGACAGCTCATTAGCTGCAGCTTCGAGAGTAGAGATGACATGTAGACGAACAATTCTATTTGGATGATTCGACCGGAAAGATAAGAGCTCGATGAGATACTGCCATCGATTCAAGTCATTCGTGGCAACAGCCAGTTGCACTAGCATTTCATTGACTTCATGAATAGTCAAGTCTCCATTTACAACGTATTCAGACTCCACCTATTCCAGATTTAGATCAAAGTTAAAAATCATAATATTATATATAAATATTATATGACAATGACTCCATCATTTAATTACTTTCTTCTTACCAAATCAACCAAAGGCTTTACAAGTGCATTGAAGCGATCAAGGGTAATGAATCCCTCTCTGTCGTTAGAGAAAATGTGGAACAAGAATTTTGTTATAGACCTCGTGAGCACAAGATCTTTCTTTAAGCAGTCAACTGCTTTATTGATGACGTATCCAGCAAAGGTGACAAACAAACTCTTCAGTTTTTCAGCAGCGGCCGCGCTCAACCTGAATTAGAAAAAAACAAAATTTCACAAGTTTGCACAACCTTACGAAATGCGGTTTTTTAAATGACTTACCGATAAAAAGTTATCAGCTTATACACATTATCGCCAGTCCAATCGAACATCTTATGGTATAATGGCCTGAAGCTACTTTCCGACATTTTTAGCACTATTCCATTGATCATGCAGCTAATAATTTCATCTTCAACTGCACTGATTTCCTCCGCCGCTACCAGACCAACCGACTCTTCGGAAACTGAAACTCTATACACTAAAAACTCTTCGAGGAAGCTGTCCATCAAGGGCTGGACGATGATATTGAAATCTGCCTTTGTGGTCGAAGCAAGAGTGTCCTGCAGCAATTTTATCAGAGAACAAAGCCCTCTGTAGTCCTTCGTTAACGAACAGAACGCGTCACGTATAGAAGCCAAACTGTTTCTGATTGGTATTTTTGTAGATATCGTTTTAAACAGCATTCCAATCTTCTGTTCGAGAATTTTTTTCTTATGTGACGATTTTTCTTCATCTCCGTATTGATTTTTAATGGTGAGTACAGCAACTAGAGCTTTTTTAAGAAACTTAACTCCTAAGAATGCTCCGAGATGCTCAACCAGTTTATTTAAGCAGGTAACCGCACTGGTGCACAGCAAATGAACTGCAATTGTGTGGTGATTTTTGTCTGCATTGTCTACAGGGTTATCCGTACTCACAGATCCGTTCATAACAGCATCTGAGTTTTTCTCGTTTACAAGTGTCTTGCCTGAAGTCTTGAAAGCCTTCAAAAGTGATCGTGTCATGGCTTTCAGATCCGGAAGAATCAAACTCTTGAGACAACACAGTTCGCCAACACAGAGTAACGCTGAGGCACAAAGCAATTTGTTTTCGTGCTCGGTTTGATTCATAGCGGATTTAAAAACTGGAATGAAGGCTTCAGGATTTTGGACTGCGAGATGTCTTGCCATTAACTTCAAAGACAGAAATGCGGTTTGCACAACAGTTGTTTCTTCATCGGAACTTGGTTCTGTGTCTACGATTTTTAATAAATGCGGTAGCAAGTCCAACAAGTCTGAATGGTCCCCAAACCATTCGATCTGTAAATCATTCGAAAATGTAAACCTTACTATTAGTATTAGTTTTACTGATTTGCACAGTGCATGAAGTCAACAGATATGATATAATAAAGGATGTCTCTTGGATATAATTCTTACCTTCTGTAACAAGCGTTGATTCAGCATTTCCATTACTTTTCTCTTAACTGTCATATCATCTCTTACTAAGATAATTGCAACGACTTCAATAAAATCCGTAGGTTGCAAAGAGTTGTTCACTTTGTCAATAACTTCCAGATTTCTATGAGTTAACAATCTGAATAATTTATCCTCCTGAATACCTCCTGTCACCCGAGAGAAGTTTAAGCATTTTTCAATTAGTCCGTCGTATTCTACGCGAGAATCCGTTACGTCCACCAGCTGTCACATATTTTAAAAACACAACAGCATTAAACACAGTCATGCGACAACACCAGTTATTATAATAATTATTATGACGACAACCTTAGCGCTTATATGCGAAATCAATTCCAACACATAGTGAACGACAACCAAAACATCTTTTGGAGATTCCTTCTGTCGTAAGTCCAGGACCTTACGCTCTAACTCACTTTGACGTAATTTCATCGACTCAAATTCCTGATTAGAAATTGACGCTACACACACAGAAAATTCCATATACTTAACTTTGCAATTATTTTCAGGTTTTTGTCTAAATATTCTTTCTTACATTTGTACACTGGCAGGTTCAGCAAAAACTTGTACACATTTTCGATGCTGGCTACCACTGCATTAGGTTCAAAACTCCAAACTAGATTCACAGCCAACTCCAAATCTGCATTTAAGTTGCTCCTACAAATACAATAAATATTTTATAACATGAAGACATTTTGAATTTGCACACGTGAAACTCACTTTTTCTTGTCCCTCTGTAGGGCACTATCAACGACAATGATGCAGAAAAGCCACATTGCAAACTCCGGTTGCAATGTCTGGACTAAAGAAGTAAATATTGGAAGTCTCCTATGCACTGGAATATCTTGAACTGCCGAAGCAAAGACACGAAAGATTCCTGCAGCAACTACAAGTCTGGATGTTTCATTGAGTTTGCCTTTTCCAGCCGAAACAAGTGACGGTATAATAGTGTAAACTGTTTGCTGGATAAGCTGAGTACTGTAGGTATCGTCCTGTCGTATCATATGGTTTCCCATAAATGTAAAAAGACTCATTACTCCGTGAAGAACTTGTTCCTACACAGAATATTAATTCATAAAATAATGGGGAAAAAATTATGTTTTGAGCGATTATTTTTGTTGTCTTACAGGGAAAAGTTTAGCTGCATAATTCAAAAGAATCAGTCCATGATGGTGTGTTTGTGGATTATTTGACTCCCTTAGGCATGATATCACAGCGTCCACATTAAAGTTCGCCAAATCTGAAAAGAATATAAAAGTGAAATAATCATTCTAGTAGCTGAGGTAAAATATTATTAATTTGTACCTTTAGAGTCACACGGTTCGTTTTCATCATCATTCTGACAGCAAATAGTCAATGAAGACAATACCAGCTGTTTCAAGTACTCAGGTGACTGTTCTTCCATTTCCATACACCTGCACAAGCACCAAAAAGTGTTAACAGATTACTATTCAATGTTTAGTGAAAAAAATTAAACCATGAACCAAACTTACATCTTCAGCAATCTGAAGAGCGGTTGTATCAGCTTGGACTTCTCTAATAAACGCTTTTTGCCTTGTACAAACTCCAATACGATTTCAGACCTGGCTAGCCAATCTTGTTGCTTCTTCTGTGAAGCGGTTTCTGGTGCATTTGTAGTAAGGATGTTAATCTTAACATTTCTGTTTGTTTGCGAAGCAACTCGTCGTTCCATTCCAATGCACTTTACTAATTCATGAGAAATCATGGAGCAATCTAGGGCCCATTTGCGTACACATCGTTGAATAGCTATTTTAACCTAGAAATCCATTTACATTAACATTGTTATTTAACACTTGATACTTTTGTAAAGCTCCACTTGCTCCACGAAATTCACAAATGAATACTTACCTCGGGGACTTTACATAGCAGACTTTGATCTATCATTAAACTTAATAATTTCTTTTGTGTGGCAGGAGCATAGTTTTCAAATGTAGGCCGATCGATTTTTTTCGTTACAAGTTTTGCAAGATGTGGATTAGTTAAACTTGCGGAAATCATGGCTTCATCAACAAGTGAAGCATCAAAAACGTCCACTAATTTTCGGATTATAAGGGAATCGGGAGAGATCTGCACCATACTATGAACCAGCTGCACCAGTGGTTTCAAAACCTAGTTTATGTAACCATAAGTTCATTGAAACCAGTTACCATCAATTTATTTAATAATATACAAAAATATACCTTTGTTCCCGACTGTTGAATCACTTCAATTAAACGAAGCTTGTCGAATTCACTTTCACTTGGATCTTCTAATGAGCGATAAATTAAAGATATCACACAGTTGAACTCATTTTCGGAGAAGGCTCGGCCAACGACACTTGGTAATTGCCTAAAAACATGATATTTTATAGAATTAAAGATAAACTGAAGATCGCTAACCGAGTAAAAGGTAAATTACCGTTGATCAGTGATAACCTCCATTCGATAATCCTGGAGAAAATCAATTAATTCTCCAATTTCATGCTTAATGCCCAAATTAATTGCATTCAAGCAAGTGAAAGTAATTTCTCTTATGGGTTTTGCCTCATCAGTTAGGCATTGAGTCAACAATATCCTAAATAATTTCCACAAACTATCATTGATGTTATCTCCACCAAAGCTTTTGGTTGAATCCAAGGAAGACTGTTTACTCCTCCCTTTCTTGGGACTGCTGGGTGGACTCTTAATTTGATTACGTGTGACTGGTCTCGTTGAATCACCACATACTTCCATCTCAGTCACTGTGTGTTTCTGAGGCGTTTTCAGGACATCCAGATGTGAATATTTACGAAGAAATGCAAGAATGAATTGTATAGCTCTGATTTTGTAAAGATTATCTTCATTCAAGGTACTCCGTCCACCGTGGTATGACAAATGCTGTTTCCGACATATTTCTCTTAACATGTCCGTCCAAAATAGCAACTGTTCCAGTTTTGAATCGAAGTTCAGCTATTCATAAAATGAATTTTAGTTAGACAAGGCTGAAATCATAGCACATTTGACTATTTTGATCGATCAGGCACTGTTATTTACCTTTAAAAAGTCTGCAAGGAACTTGGTACAAAGACCTCTATTGTAAACTGGCTCAGCAGCAGAGCGCCATGCGAATTTGATTACATCCTGTACGTCTTCTTTACTGTCTAGTCTTTGCTGACACAGAGTTGTGAAGATTAGCTCTAAAGATAAATGTTCTCTTTTCTGTGCAAGTCTGAGACATGCTCCGAAATTTTCTTCAGTAACAGGGTATGTGCTTTCGTCTTTACACGTCATTATCTACAAGAAATGAATAAATAAATACAGGCTTGAAACATGAAGAAAGGTGCATCGTACATCGACAACTTACTTTCCCAGGCGCACTCCTAATGTATTTGTTCACAACTGCTGATGGGCTCAGCCAAAGGCAAGCAAATGTGAGCTGAACAGGAGATTTCCCTAAAATAATTTCATGCTGACTTTTGTCCTTTAGGGTTCTTGCAACTTCACAAAATTTGCTTTGCATTTGAGAAACAGTTAAATCGTCTTGGCAGATCACTACAATAAAATGGCACACAATAAATAAAGATACAGAAATTGTAATTGGGTTCGAACTTACTGCTGTGAAATTGATCCAAAAAGTTATTGGTTTGAGCAAAGTTAGTCTTCAAAATCGAGAGAGACAACTGAAGTTGTTCATTTGTGGTAGGGTACATCATTGGCAAAACTGTGTTCAGAACCTAGGCAAGAAACAACCGTTACTCATCTTAGTTTACACGAATTTTCGACGGTAAAACAAACAGTTTAAGCTTCTTACCTTATTTTTGAACTCAGCATTGGACGATTTATGAGCAAGGTTACAAAGCTTTATGGTCACAAGTTTCAATACTTTCGATGGTTTCTTATTAAACTTAAAGTGTTTCTTCAGCACTTCAAAGTAAGAACTGGCAAGAGTTTCTTCGGTGAAAATTTTCCTCATACCAGCCAGCTTTATTTTCAGGAGAAAGCAAACCACATTTTTACTATCATCCAGGAATCTGGGCAACAAGGCGGTCGCAATTGAGTTCTCGTCCAGAAGCAGTTTTTTCCGATTTTGTTTAAATTTCTTAATTTTTAATTTTCCTTTGCATCCAACAGACTTCGTATCCGGTATAATGTTAACACTTCTCAGCAACATTTTTATTCCTTCGATGCGCTTCTTAGGATTAGCATCTTGGCACATGATCACATAATCTTTCCCAGATTTGGCCTGGATTACTTTCGCAGCAAATTGAGGATCCTCAGATACAACAATCTCGTATTCAATCGGATATTGTTTCTCGAATTCTGTAAGAAACAACACTGCCCAAGATTTGTTGACTGAAACGTAGTAGGAATAGACGTTTCTGTAACAAACCCAAGTAATATTTGAAACCAAAATTCGGAATAAATTACGGCCATGTATACGTAAATTCTTACTTCAGTATGTTGCTTCTCACAACTGGACTCAATTGAATTTCTTTCACCCAATCCAGAATTTTTATCGGGGTAAGGGATTTCAACTCTAGATTTGACAATAGAAGTTTAGTTGCCAATACTGAAACGTCCCATTGCTGAGAAATTTCAACCAGATCATCAAGAATTCTGTGAACAACATTAAGTCTTGATACTTTCCAGGGTAATGAACTGTGCTCAAGCAGTACATTGATAAGCAAGTATGTCTCCGTCTTCTGAGACGTTCCTCTGTTCTGTCAAAACATAAGAATACTTGATGTCAACTCATGAGGTCTTATGCATCTTCAGTAAAACATTTTGATCACTTACTGCAGATGATAGCACACGAAGTATTTTCTTGAGACCTAGTTCGGTGACTTCATGTAGTTCTGGAATTTCATTGCAGCATACCGAAATCATTCCCATCAATATATATGTCATGGCGAATACTTCATCGTTATTCTTCTTTTCCTTCGGGAAATTTTCGTCCTGAATCTTCTTGAGCAGGAAAAAAATTTGATTGAGTATACTCAACACGACGAATTTTCTATTTCTGATTTTGTGGGGATGAGACACAAGATCAGATTTGAACTTATTCAAAATCCCAACAATAGTGGAAGACATAAATCCCAGAAACACGCGTAGATTTTCAGGGTGATTTTTGTGAACCTATATCAAAACCGTTTCGTTAAGAACAGATAAAATAAACTAATTAATAAAAAAGTTTATACAACGGATTAGATTAAATTACCGATAAAATGGAATTTAGGGATGAGAAGAGCCAAACAATAAATTTGGAGTTGCAATTATCAAATAAAACTGCTTTCCGCAGTGGAGCTCCAGATTGTGCACACGGAATAATCCATTCCCATTCTCGATTCTGTTGAAATCTTTCAATTTCTAAAACCTGCACATATAAAATTAAAAAACACCGAATTGAACATCTAAGCATAACAGTCCGAGTAACATTAAACATCAAAACGTCGCCCATCGCTATCCCTGTTCAGTATATACCCACCTGAGCCACCATTACAAAAGTCCTGGTGTCATAGTACGGTAATATGCAACGCAGGATTCCATCTACGTTAAATCGCTCAATGTGGAATCTAAAAAGTTAAGAAACAATATAATAAATTGAGATTAAATATCAATTGCGATTCAACTGCAATAAGCTTATACCTGTAAACCAACCACTCTAAGCATTTCAACGATGCCCTGATCATCATGTATGGGTATACAGCAGTCAAGAAATTGTTAATAACTTCATTCAGATTCTCATTGAATTCCGAATCTTCCACGACACGCTCAATTCTTGTAGCATCATCTTTGAACAGAATCGACTCTTCAAATGGTTCAAACAGCTTTGGATTGATCGCTATTAATTCATACAACCCATCCAGTCCTGTAACCAAATAAAGTAATGTCAATTCCTTATAAAACCAAACCCCAAGTCCAAAACCAAAACTGAATACAGTTAACTTACCAAGCTTATGGAAAGCATCCCTGTCATACTTTGCAGCATCCTGGGGAGAAAAGATAATCGAACTCCGGCGACGCTCAGGCACCAACAATGACGACGACGGTGCAGCTAACGCTGCTAATTGACGCTGTAGAGAAGTTGTCATCTTCACTACTGCTTCGTGAAATCGAGGGATCTCACACTGACACTTTTACGACGTTCGTCTTACAACTTAATAATAACTGTTAAACAGTGTTTCTAAATTACTAAACACTCACTGTTTTTGAAATCGACACACAATTGGAATCAATGTTTATTCCGTACAGACAGCGGATAGTAGCAATCAATGCACATGGACGCACATGGCCAATGATGATATTTGAACCTTTTCCACTCTCGCGCCCAGTTTCCGGCACGAGTGAGACAATCCTCAGGTAAACAACACAGTTTCTATTTTGTTACAAAGCATGTGACGATTGTGAATTGAAAGTTTTGAAAAGTCACTTGTTTTTTCAGCTGTTTCAAATTTTCGACATTTCTACTTACTTGTGTGCTCACTACTGCTCAGAATACAAAATTTATAATGTTTAGTAATCCGGCGGATCTTCCTCCTGCAACGAATAAAGATGAAAGGACTACGATAATTCAGACAGCTTCCAAACAGAAAAGTGGTTACAACAATCCGTGCGTTAAAGTTGGTGCATAAATGTTACGCACGAATTTAAAAAATAATAATCACTTTAAGCAAAGATAACTTATGAGTTGATACGTTTATTACAGGAACAGGAATTATCTTACAAATGCCTTTCCGAGAATAATTACGACAAAGAAAAGTGTGCTGTAGTATTTGCGAATTATGGAGCTTGCCGAGAATTTTGGGTATGTTTCGTTAGCTTCAACACCAATAAAAATGAGAGAGTGCTTAATTGTGTTAATTTGACTTGTCATGTAGGGGAAGGTCCAGGCGCATCGAAGATTGAAAGGAATAAGACCGTATTTGCCTTGGCCGGAGGAGAGAGAAAAGATTAAGGAGGAATATATAAAGAAGTTTAATTTGGGAAGTAAATTGCCTAACGCGCACACCTCGGATAAGAGTTAAATGTTAGTGATGTTTAAAAATATGGAAGAGATATAAGCAACAATTAGTGATTTTCTAAGCAGATGTATTGTGCAAGAACCTCATCACCGTAGTTAGTGTGCCATGAAATTAGTATACGATCCTTTGTAAATTATTGCGAAGTTAAATAACAGGATATACATCGTCCTTGAATATGACGTGACGATAGTTTGATGGTCTCGTTTCCGTTTACTAGTTTGTACATCTCCAGTTAGCCTGGTATGAAAAATGTGAATTCTAGTCGGTATTCGGCAATAAAGAACATGTACCACGAGTAATTTCATTTTTTTCTGATATATATTCAGTCGGTTTATTACTTCATAATCATCCATAGCATTTTGTCTTTATAATTCCAGTAGAATGTATTGTAAAATAGTTGCGAAATTAGATTGTAGTTTTCATTTCACTCTACTTCGGTTCAAATGGATATTGTGTCCTTGAATGTTCAATGCTTTGAATATCATAAGCTTTGTTTTACCTCCTTCATTTGGTTCAGATTTCAATACACATTAATTCATCTATTACATGACTAAGTATTAACTGACAATATTTCTAAATGGATTTTCGCTTTCATTTCTGACGTACAAAACGATAACCAACTTGGGACATTTTCGAACGAGAGGACAGTTCATTTACATGACTTTCATGGATTGGGGACTGATTAAATACTATTTCACACTTCCATTTCAGCTACACTCTAATCCCTTCGTACTTTCCACAGAGGCTAAATGACTAAATCGCACTTAAATATTAATTATTATACAACATACAATGTAGGAAACACTTGTGCAAAATTCTTTCTTGGTGTACACTTATCATTTATCATGCTCGTGAACTTCATTCAATTTCATTAGCTCTCGTCTTATTAGTATTAGGGTTCTACGTAAAACGTAAGTATATAGTACTAAACATTTTTGTTATTTTTTATGCACTGGTTATGGCTAATCAAATATAATGCATATTTATATGGAACTTTCGGATTCGATTTTCGTGTATTATTTCCACATTATAAATTAATATAAGCTTATATCACAAAGTACGTAAAGAAACAATTAATCATTCACGGGACCTACAACACATTTATTTTGGTTCCTGAATTGTTTTGTCTCTGAATGTTTGACTACTCATTCAGTGTCGCGTGTGTTTGTAATCTGTAATTCAACATGTAGAAACTAGAGCGGAAGATTGTCTTGTATTAATCTTTTTACTAGTCTACATTTCATTTCTCTCAATATTAAATCTACCTTGTATGCACATGGACTTCCCTGGACAAGCTATACAAATCTTACAACTTGCATACAATGCTTGTATACTCTGTTTCTGTATATTCTTACTTAATCATGTGCTGTGTAAACAATTTGACATCTAAGATTTAACTGCTTGTATTATTTTGTTATATATTTTAGGTGTTTTATAAATTAATTCCATTCAAAAATACGATACAACCGCACATAAGACTTTAATAATTATAATCAAACAATGAACAGAAATCCTGTGCTCAAAAATTGATTCTTGAGCAAAGGCCCAGAATCAATTAAAAAGGTTATTGCACGTAATATGTCTTGAGGAAAACCCATGCCCAATAAACCCAAACCCATGTGAAGTTATTACAAGTACGAGAAGAAAACGAGTTAGTATATTGCTGCGAAATTGTGAATCGCCTACGCACTAAACACTCGACTTCCTAAAAGTACCTTTTAACTTTTCAGAGTAGCTAGATCGTACAGTTAGTCTTTTCAAGGGAACTTCCGAGTGCGCAATTGATATTTTTCTAGTTTATTATTGTGCGATTTTGATCAGTAAATCAAGTCAGATGTAACGACTTAATGAGTTCATTTCCAAACTCAACAATATGCAGAGTGGTTAATGCATCAGTATTTACTTCAATGCATAATCAAGTAGATTATGCGTCCTCCCCTGAGATAATCTTTCAAAATAAAATCGTAAAAAGTAGTTTAGGTGAAATATGAAATTATGTTGCACACTGCACATTTTACAAACAGCTATGAGATTAAGTATAGATTGAGTATTCATATTCATTCGTAACAATACTGGAAATCCTCATACATGAACAATATTGAGGTGTCTAAGTATAAACCACTTTTATCCTTCTTGCTTAGTTAGTCTAATCCATTTGCTGTGGGTCACTCACATTCATTCAATCAACTGTATTTTCAAAGTAAATACTAACTAAGAATAACAATATTATTAGGTTTCCTATTTAATATTTATATGTTATCGACTTTATCGATGCCATTCACCATTAAGGGGAGAAAAATGTACAAAATAAACTTATTTCTGTGTATTATTATCATCTGTAATATCGTAGTCCACGTTATTTCTACACTAAAATGTGAAATGTATGTCGCCGCTTGAACATGCTAGAATTAACTGCCAAACTGTAAACTGAATCCGCAGGGTTTGATTTGGTTTCACTAAAAATAAAAAAGAGCTTTAGAATTTTTGTATCTTTCGTAGAATTGTAGTAAGATGACCATTTCATTTCCATATCGAAGATTTCATTTTAATCTCTTAATAAGACCATCGAAAAATAATGTCCCAACACTGGCACTGCGGAATCGAGTTTTTCCTTCATTGCGATGACTTTGTACCACCAGAAAGTGAAAAGTACGATATCTTGATATATTCGTGAATATGTCACATGAGAAAGCAATTTCGTAAGTTGATTACTCTTATTGTGTAGTCTTCAAAGTAAATTGACGCAAATTAAATCATTCGAATAATGGTCATTATGTTCTGTAGGAAGATATACAAATCTTAACATAATATTTTTATCGTTTCAAAAGTAGTAATCATCCATTTAAGTATCACTACGTCCTTTATTGATAAATGACAAGCTTTATATAGTATAAAAAACAAAAACCTTCTATATAGTCAACAGTGATTGGTATTTTGGTATTGTGGTTGTGGTAGCTGCGTCTTCATTATAAACTGTAAAATCATTAGAATCTCAAGAACCCACATTGTGTAGATTGTTATTGTTAAATCATTTGTATATGAAAGTAGTAGTCAGAACTGCACAGTAAAATCCTACGATTTGAAGTTTAACTTCATTGATTTACTCATTACTGGTCATGAAATCTCAATCTTAGACGCTATAATAAGACTATTTGTTACTGACAGGAAGTTATTACAGGATTCTCAGTACCAGTCGAATTCACTCTAAAAAACTGTCTATACTCAAAAGTCGACTAGTATGGCGAGAACGATTACTAGCCTAGAAGCACACAGCAGTTTCTCGTCTGCATCTTTATGCCATAACAAGTAAAAGTATCAGTAACTGTTTAGTTGTAAGACTTGACATGATTTCGAGTTGTGTCACATGTTTCAAATTACAAAAGTAAGCGTAGACAAAATGCATGGGTTCCACTTGAGGGTTTTCAGCTGCATCCATGTAATTATTGGACTTGAGCGTTACTGCGAGTGATACGAGAGAGACATGAATGACTGTTTAGTTGTAGTCGCATAATTTGTTCTTAGTTGAGCAGATCTCATTTGTGTCTTGCGTGTTAAAATGGGACTTGGCATCCTTCAAACTTTGGAAGTCAAATTACGAGAGAAAACTGCACGCTTCATGCTACGTATCACTGGAATCTCCGGCTAAAACCCATAAATCAACGAATTCAACGAATCGTAAATAAATTTTTCAACGATGCAACTGATGTTAACACTAACCTGATGATTCAGATTCTGAGGAACATGACACTGAAGATGCTATGCAAACTTCCACAGGAAGAGATCCACGTCTCCTTCCAGGCCAATAAATGCCAGGAGATTCTGTCGCGATTCCACATGCCCCGAGATGTTCCAAGAACACGGATTGTTGAAGTGGTAGCGATGATTTTGACTGAGCAGCTGCAAACAGTTCTGGTCCCCCTGAACTTCGACGCTTCATTGCTATCGCTATATCGTCTTCACTGTACGGTAACATTGGCATCCATTTGTACGCGATTGAACCATGGTCTGTACACATAAACGTAATGAATCAAGGGTTTAAACATGCATGAGTCATCAGATAAAGGAGGAGTAGATTTATCGTATTTTAATTGGGTTAGTTATAATAATTAGGTCCATTTATTACCGGAAGCAATGGTGTCCGTAGGTAATGAACCTCTACGTCTGGTAGGCGCTGCTTTCTTGGTTTGCTGCATCGGTCTAAGAATAGATGCTAAAAAGAATCCAAATGATTATGACTCAGCCTTTCAATAGTCATTATAATACTAAACCTTCTTCTACTAAAAGTCATGCCCTAACAAACCTTGTCTCAGTAAATCAACTGGAATCGATCCCCGGCGAAGTTGGCCTTGCACCGAAGACGTAGAAGGGCCAACAGCATCATAACGATAGTCTGAATGATAGTGAGTAGGATCAGATCGCCGATCCTGAGCACCTCGACACCCTAAGGACGGTCCATTAGTAGGAGCAGATCCTCTGCGAATTTGAAGACGAGCTCCTACCACTCCCTAAAATTATTTCATCAAGCATAATGAGTACAGATCAAGAAATCATTAGCAAATTAGCAAGTAGCAAACTAAGCCCAGCAGATTCATTCAAATGGAAGAAGGACTCATTAGCTTGGAGAGGAAATGGAAGTGTTGAGAATTTAGGGCAGAGTGAGAAAGTTGATTATAAAGGGTGTGGTGTGTCAACAGAATGCGGAAGAGAAAGTGTAATAAGGAGAAAGGTACTACTATAGGTAGGTAGGTTGGTAGTTGTTGTAGGCGATGAAATTAGATGAGAATTGTGTGAGAGAGAGAGAGAGAAGCCGTCTCTCAGTATTTCGAATCAATTCGACTGACTGACTGAGAAATATAAAGTGAGTAGAGGAGTGTGTGTGGAAGTAACTATGAAATGGGAGAGACTTGAGAACTCAACAAGGACCTGCGAAGCTTTTATTACGTGAGGCTTATGAAAGTAAAGTGAGAAGGGAAAGCTACGGTTTATTGAGGACGACTTACTTGATGAGTCTGCTGAGAGAATCGAACATCCCATCTCTCACAGAATTTGGGAAGATGATCATCGTCAAGATAGTTGGAGGATTCTTCAGGGCCTTCTTCTTCCGTCAGACTCTTCCACACTCGATTATTTCTCCACATCATGAGTGTGGCCAACCGGTTGTTGCTTGTGGCAGTGGACGTTGACACAGTGTTCGAACCCGTATGAGATATTCCCTTTCCAGCTGGAGATGAACAAGAAAAGGGATGCTCCTCATCAGGAGAAATTATACAACTTGGGTCGAAATTCTCCTTCTCCACACACGAGTCTGTCTGAGTTGAGCTATCGTTTGTTTCCACGGGTGGTGGTGGAGACTTTCCTTTACTTTCCAAATTGACTGATTCCAAGCAATCTCCTTGCTGACTCTCCTTCCCCAGGCTAACTTCCCCATAATCCTCGAAACTTTCTCCTCCACGTTCCTCCCCATTTCCTGTCTTCTGACTTCTGTAGAAATCACAACCCTGTTTCATCTGAACAGGACTGCTGCAGCTGTCGTCAAAGTCGCAGTCTTCCCCAAATCCGAGGAGAGAATCCTTAGATCTGCACTTGCTTATTGGATCTCCAGCCTCATCGTTTATTGGATCAAATGAGCTTCCATATTGGTTATTGCACTGACTCAAATTGCTCTCGTTGTTCTCAGAATCCATGTTACAAGACCCGCTGCCTCGTCGTGGTGCTTCCCCGTCGTTGTCGTCAGGGACAGGTGGGAACTGCTGGACAAATATCTCCAGCGGACTGGCTTCCGTCGAGCTGCCTCCACTTCCGCGATCAACTTCCTCTGAAATGACCTCACAGCATTGCATGAGACCTTCGTTGCTGCTGCCTCCACTCATCCGTCCGGGGGGTCCGGACTCTTCTCCTGTTTCGGGACTTCGATTTTTATACCTATGTTGTGATATGATGCTGGAGGAAGCAACGGCAGTGGGACTGATTGCCGCTGCTGCAGACAAGAACCTCGGCCTGTTGAAGGATCCTCCTCCTTCGTGAACACTTACGACTGGACATGTTTGTTGTCGGATTAAATGACGTCGTTGCTCATCTATTTCAATACTTTGTTGGAGACTGACATGAGCTACGCTGGGAGACATTGATAGAATGCTTGTTGGAGGACATAGTTCGTCGAGGTCGGTAGCTTCTAAGGTAGACCTTCTAGGACTTGTGGAAGAACGACTTCCATGTTCTGGAAGACTGTAGGTGAAATCTAGAATCTCATCAACAGTAGAAGTACTGGAGCAACTACTTTTCTCCCCGTGAGTCAATCTACCTGGAGAAACAGGGAGGTCTGGTGGACTCGCAGACTCTGCCCGTGGAGCTTGGCTGGAAGTACTCCGTTCACTTTCAGCCTTCGCACTTAATCTTTGCAAATGAAGAATGGTTTTTGATGGGAGAGCTCGTCCTGGAAGTAAATTACCGCTGGGTAAACTCTCCCTCCTAATTACTGTTCGGCCCACCATCCGAGAAGAAGTCACGACTTCGCTCACGTTCAGCGAACTGCTACTCATCCCAGGACTCCCAAGTCCTCCCATTGTACTCAAAAGTTGTGCTGGAGGAACATGAATGCCCATTAAACCCGTTGCAATGGAATGTCTCCGGCCATCCGGTCGTGGGATCCCCAGGAATTCACTCTCCACGTTGTGCACAAGCTCGCTTCGTATTTTGAGCTGATCTCTTTCCTCCTCACAACCGTTGTCGCTGGCTTCAGAATCAGAGGCTTCTGTGACAGTTGTGTCGATGTCGAATCGCACTGATCGACCAGAACTTGTCATACCACCCTGGCTTTCTTCTTTTCCACGTCTTCGCCCCGTCTTAATGCTCGCCACTCGAACGCTAATCTGGTCTGATTCCTCAAGGCTGTGTTTAGGTATCTCCGTGTCTTCAGCATCTGAAGTCTCAGTTTGTGTCTCTTGTGCTTCTTCGTCCGCCAAGAGTTGTTCCCATTTCTTGTTGTTAAACTCTAGATTTTCCTTCATCACAATTGACAGGGGTGTATTCATCATTCTGTGCCATTCTTTGAACAGTGGTTGGACAACGTACTGGAGGAAACCTGCAAGTTGTTGTTTAGGGATAAGCTCTTTGATTGATTTTAGAGAATTTTAGACATCTTTCTAAACTCTGTAGCCATGAAAGACGGATCTTTACATTCTAAAAACTCCTAGCACAAATAGAGATCTTAGTATAATACACTGCCTTTTACTCCTTCAATGCTTTCTCTTACGTACTGCCCACTGCTCAAGTAAAATTCGAGTGAGTAGTTATGCAAGAGATACGGATAATTGTATAGCTGAGAACTGTGTAATGATTTTTATACGTGTTTAGCTTGTAAATTTATAGTCTCCTCTCCAGCATCGTCTAATTCTTTTCTTGTATTTATTTCAAACAAATAACTTAAATTCTGTCTGCAATGCTTCTAGTACAACGTAAGCAGTGAACAAAAGCTCGGAAAATGAAAGAAGAGTGAAAGAAAACTTTTCTTTGAAAGATTGTCTGATATTCATACCTTCATCTTATTACCTGTAAGCATTAAAAAAACCAGCCTGCAGGTATAAATCTGATAAAGTAAAGATAATTCAGGATTTCTGCAATAAGAGGATTAATTTGTATTCAATGAATACACAATTGCGAATCATCAACTGGAGTTTTTTAAAGATACCATTCGCAATCAACAAGCAATTGATGTTTCTCTTTCAGTGTGATAAGAATTAATACAAAAAAATAAAACTCAAAACATATTTTGCATATTTTATCTCCAACTTTCTTCTGCAGTAAGAGACTTTTTCTTGCTACTTTTTACTTTCTCACTTTATCAAGTTGGACTGATTGCTAGTTATTCATAATTACACATGCATATACGCCTTCTGTCACCTACAAATCTCATGTTTGCCTGTATTCTTTGTACTCAAAGACTTCAGATTTCTGTCAGAAGTTTGAGCGAAAGCAGCGTAGAAAAAAACACAATAAAGCTTGTGAATAGATGCCATATTGTAACACTTTAAAGAAAGATATACAGCCCCTTTCTTCATTTGAAACGTGACAGTTGAAAAGTGCTAAAAAGTAGTGAAATATATGAATGCTTTAGAAATTGGGAAAAATTACCAGTCTGTATTTTTGGGACGGATGTAGAATATCTGTCGCAGAGTGAAGTGACGGGCAGATTGAGCTGCCTCTCATAGTCTCCTTGGCGGAAGAACTCTTCACAAACTTTCATGCTCCACTTTCTCGAGATTTCCCACGGTCGGCAAGGATTACATATGTCCGCACATTTGAGAGCAATTTGAAGAACGAAATGTCGAACATCTGGGTCATCCATGTCGAGTGTGTTTGTATCCATGTACTCCTGAATTTTAAACCAACAACGGTTATTACTTGGTACTTTTACTTTCCGTACTTCTCCAAGTGCGCATTTGACAAAATTTAAGTCTTTTGATCTTTGACTGTGAGAGTTAGAAAACTCAGACGATGTACAAGAACTTTTTTTATGCCAGCATTCAAGTTTGTATTGGCCGTAGGCGTTATAAGTGGCAATAGGTGAACTCATCATAAATTGATTGATAGCTTGATGATTACCTTAAGCTTGTCCAAGAACTCTCGTTGACGAGTGATGTCTGTAGCCAACACGAGGGATCGTATTTGCCATTCAACGGTCTCCACAAGCTCTGGACCCAATACTTCACTCATTCCGCTTTCATGTAGACAGCCCATTGCAGATCTCCAGTGATGATTTTCCAGAACGGAGGAATTCTGCGTGAAATCAAATAAGATTGATGATACCTAAACTCCAAACACTTCACACTTTTACTACAAATGGTTACGTCAACCTACACTGGAATTATGTTACATGCTTCCATATTTCTTTACGTGGGGTTCGTCGACTAGCATAATATATAACAACATTAGGTAACAGTATCTGTTTTGAGTCATGATTTACTACAAAACAGCCTTACATAATAAGTTGTTTTGTCTTGTTCGAACTCTTCGTATCAATCAATTGACCAACTAAAACCTGTCACCTGTGCTTAGTGAAAGTCGAAATCGTAACACATGTCACCTATTTTGATGCATATGCAATTGTTTCTCATTAACAGAGATCGCGTTCTATGGCTGAAGTTAAAGATTCTTCAGCTGAAGAACGCGATCTCAACATTATTGTACATATTTTTCAAAATATGCGACACAGGTTAAACAGGACTTTCACTAAGCCACGAAGAAGCATCTGCATGAGAGACAAAGATACCCACACAAGAACACGGAGTGTCATACTTGTCCTCCTTCTCGAAAAGCTTTTACGACGTACGTGCAGCTAAGTAATCAAAATATGGAATCTAATAATGCATATGCGATAAAAGAATGGGTTCACGAAAAGCGATGTGGAGAGGACTTTGGTGGAATTACGTCATGAAACCACACGTGCAGGTGCAGAGGGCCATGACCATCACCGTTCGATAGTCCATCCTATACAATCACAAGCATTTTGGAAAGGCTATACGTCTAAGCTTTCCCACCAATTCATGTACTGCTACACTTTCCAACTCAATAAGTTATAAGTCTAATCCTGAAACTGTTGGAACTCCCCATATGCATCGCTACATCGGTTCGGTATAGTCTCCCCGATTCATACAAATCTGAAATCCCATTGTTTAACTGTGCACGGTCTGGTGAGACGCGTCCTAAGTCGGTGAACTTATGTGTTCGCCAAGACACTTCTTCTGGGTACTTTAAGTTCCAGTCAGCTGTTACAGATAGAGAAGTCGATGCTCCAGCCTCTCTATACGCGCGTGTGTGACTACAAGGAAGAACTGTAAAATAATATTGGGAACAAAGAATGGAAGGAAGAGGCTTAACCGAGATGAGGTAGTGGAATGAAATGAAGATCTCTAAGGAAAAGAAGAGTTTCATAAACTAATCTCAAGGACTGTATTGTCCTGGACTTCTTGCGAGACGAATTTTTGCGTATCGCAGCGGGTAGCAACAGAGCCGAAAATCATAGCAAC
>JAQGAD010000864.1:0-27161 GCA_034696625.1 Isotomurus palustris
TCACGGCGTGAAAAGACCACGTGACTCGTGAAACGGGACGTGAACTGATCGTGAACGTTCGACTATAAACGAGGCGTAACAGTACTTAGGTTCACAACACTCTGAAAGGGAGATGGAATCTCACCGTACAAAAGTGTTGTACCCGTCACTAAGATAAATGTCATGTGAATCACAGCCATGTTACGCTTACAAGAAGGCGTTGCGATTGATTGCAAATTAGCATGAGAGTTGGCTGTAATCAATGCCTTGACTTTTAAGAATACAACAAGAAAAATTACTTCAGTCTAGTTGGTAACTTCAAATGGAGGAATTGCGTGAGGCTGCACAGTTTACTAACTTTTACCCCACACACACTTCTCACTACGGAGTTCCCACTTACCTCAAACCTCTGCTGCTCTGTTCTTCACAATCCTTCCTTCTGCTAACTTTCCCTCTTCAAAAATCCCCTTTAGTTCACGTAGCAAAAAGGTGAAGAGAATTCAATTGCACGGGTTTTTATTTATTCAATAAACCTCTTGGATCATTCACACAGAGGATATCGTGAAGAAAAAACGAATGCATTTCTCTATTTTCTATACATCTCTCTCCTACAATCTTCTTCCTTCTAACTTTACGATATTTTCGTATAAAAAATATAAATGAAAAGTCATATAAGATGTGAACTTGGGGGTTTGAACCAATTGTGCACGCATTCATTTATGGCAGTTTGGTTACGGTAGGTGTGAAGAAAGCACAGAGAGTCAAAGTGTTGAGCCTTTAGGGCTGCTGGTCGTAAAGCTCTGCATGAAGTAACATAAACACACACACACACACACACAGCTACTCCTTCCTGCCTCGTCGTTTCTCTTTATATTCCGTTGAGTTTCCTTGTTAAGTTTATTATTATGGGCTTCTTCTTCTCTCTCCTCTCTCTCTCTCTCTGTTTACTTACCATGATGTCAGTGTCAGTCATTCCAAATGTATTTTTGAGTTAAAACGATGATGTTACACCACACGGCGACTGAACTCGCCTTTCGATTGAGATAGGTCATTTTGTTTAAAGTTAAAGATGCGTTTCCAAACACACAAAAGACATCAAATTAACCTTTTTAGGCTTAGGAAAATAAACGGAACCCCCTTCTTAATTTTTACTTCGTTAGGGGCTCATTTTATAGCGTTTTAGGAGATGAAAGCCGGGTAAGCATAATATAAAGCATGCATTAGATTTTAGATTCCTCAGGGAACAGAAGTCTCATACACACAAGCACAAAACAACGCGTTCCATAAACATATTACGTGAGTAATAATCCCAGGCAAACGCATGTGTGTGTGTGTGTGTGTTTATTTTACGGGATATTCAGGGCTAAAATGAATAGTTAAAGAAGAGAAATGAACTGCGACTAAAAAGACACAAGAGAGGAAGGAAGTTGATATGGATTGCGAATGAAGTTGGATCTCGCAACTCCTCAGAGCTTACTAACTCATGGAGACACTTGTGATTGATGAGATCTCGTGGCCCCTGATTCTTTGTCTTCAGACTTCATTTTTCATCTCCACTTCTTCTTCTCCTTTCCTCCAAAGTGCGCTTATGCTTCCATATCCAATTTCATCAATCCTTCTAAAATCACAGAATCCCCAAATACTTTGATGGACTTCCGCAATAAACTTTCCTTCTCGAGCTAATTTTTTCTAGTCTCTGTTCACATTCGAACGAGTCACTTCCGCTTTATTTATGCTTCTGCAGACTCACGCAAATTAATGCGGCAAAGTCTTTCGGTCACAAAACAGTAAGACAATTTTCGGTTTTTTACTGTATTTTCTAGACCTTGGGCATTACTTTATTACTTATCGAGAAATACTGTGATGCATTGAACAGTGTGAAATTGGAAAGTTTAGATCATCCGAATTCCGAAACGAACAAAATACAATTAAAATTGTACCAGCTCTATTTAAAAAGTAAAACAAGGAATTCCATGAAACCACATGATTCTTAAAAGCATCTTCTCCAGAGTGCGATTATGTTGGGAGACAATTGCTTATGAATCCAACACTGTATTGTCAATTTGGTCTTCATGATGTCATTATGTGGAGGCAATCTTGTGGAAAGAAGAAGACACGATGCGATCCCCTTAGTGGAATTGTCTCCTGTGTGGCAGTAGCAAGACGGACGAATGGATGAATGAGGGAGGGAGGGTTGGCGTTGAAATAGATGTTGTGGTTAGTGACATGACATCGTCATCTTGGAAATTAATTCTTTGTAATTAAATGGAAGAAGGGGAGAAATATGAGTGTTAATCTCACGAATAAAGCCAGTCGACTGTCATATTCTCTTTACACCCAGAAGAAGAGCAGCAGCATTGTAGAATGTAGAATATATTCCACTCTCTCGCATCTTCTCTCAACCTTCAAAATATGATTAATGTTCTCAAAAAGACTTTCATTAAATCAGGCTTTTTTAAATATTCTTCATTATTACTTCTCACTTGATTTTTTACATCCACTGCATAAATTATTATTTCAATCTTCCCCACACACACAACCCTACGTTGTACGTGTAAATCCTCACAGCTTTTATTTTTCTTTCCACTAATGAATGGGCTTTTAAAGCGTTCCCTTTCATCCCTACTCTTCATATCGCAAATTACACTTTGATACAGCACACCGCAGTACCTTTTATCGACTCTTAAATAGCATCAGTGGTGAATTACATTTCATATAGAAATGATATATAAATATAAAATACATTTGACAACTTACATTGTAGAGAAAAAGAAACAAGATATTATGTAAAGAGAGAGCGCAAGCTGTGCGCAGAAAAGTACCCTAGTAGTACAAAATATAGAGTCCCTTACACATCTACAGAAGAGAGACAACCAGATATACATTGAAAAGTCCACAGTCAGTAGTCACTCAAATTAGGGTGTTTTTTCGAAACATGAGAGATCGATGTACAGTGTGTGTGCATGTCTATCTGAGTTATAATAAAACCCGTAGCTCACTTTGGGATTCTCTCAGTCTGCGTTCAGCAAACCATTTGAGAAGTCACTTGAAAGAGTCAGGGAGCGAGAACCAGCCACGCAGTAAAGTCCCATCCTTCTCAATTCTATTTACCACCACCACCACCTCCACTTCTTCTCCCAACAACTTGCATTAGTTGCATTCATTCTGTTCTCCTACTTTACGAGAATAAGGGAGACAAGGAGGCCTTCATAATTCTGAAGGAATTCTACTTTCTCCTACAGAAACTTAAAGCCATACTTACTTACTTACACGCGTGTAACTACATTCTAATACTACACAACTGCCTAAAGTGGAGAGAGAGAGAGACGCTAAGCTGTTGTTCTGTGTGTCTTCTGGTTCTGGGCCCACAACGTTCCAACTTTCTCTCTGTGGATAATCTTAGCATAAATCAAATAATTCATCTAAAACGCATTCAATAAGTACTGCTTAGAACAAGTTCGTGCTTATTCTATGACCACAACCCGGTCCTTGTCAACTATTGAACAGTGAAAGTGATTTACTAGTTACTTTCTACTCCCTCCTCTCTGTAATTCATACTAATCTACTACTACTTCTACTTCACCTCGTACACATAAAACGAGTAAATAGTATTGAACACTCAATTTCAATAGCAAGGTTATCTCGGAGGAATCTCTACCGATTACCTTTGTACAGAAAGTTATTGCAAACATTTCGTCGTTACCCAATAAATTAAAACTTCCATGTGAAAGTCTCCGCACTCTCCGTCGTCAGTACCTTCACGCAACTTCAAGAAGACAAAAACTCTTAGAAACTCACAACAATAAAGACACAGGGAGAAGTAGCTGAGAATTATAAAAGCACCAAGTATAATTTCCAATAAAGCGAAATGAAGCATTCAAGCATGAGATTTCCTACCGCTTTAACGCGAATCTTGATTTCACTCAACATAATTACTGCCGGTAAGTTATACTTTCTTTGACAAAATTCGTACTTTCATGCTCGTCTCTTGTTCCCATATTGTTAAGAATTGAAATTCATACGCCTGAATAATCTTAATTACTACTCATCAATACACTAAGTATTTAATTACAATCGAATTATATGAAGCCGTGTGGAACTTCAAACGACGGTTGCTTATTAAAGAGGTTTATTGCTTGTACGCAACATTCGTCTCGTCTACAATAACTCTACAGTAATTACTATTGTAGTCTTCCTTCAGAAATATACTTTCTCCTCACCTCAAGCAGCTAAATTTCTGCAAGTATTTTGTTTCCGTAATGGTCAGTATCAACTACAAAGAAGCGCGTAACCTTCTCCTGCATAATTAACTTTCTCCGAATTCCACATTCTTCCCAGAACTGTCTGCCTTTCTCCGTATTAATTATAATTTCAAGTTTTCAAGACAAACACGGTAAACACAAACACTTAAAGTCTTATAAAATTCCAAGACGTTCAGTCTTGAAAACTCGACTCACATACACTCGCACAGTTTGCACCTCTATAAATATTTAAGTAGTCTTCCTATAGCAGCGCTTTCACGAAGAAACACCACCTACACGTACAAAAGTGTGGAGGTCAGTTATCTAATAAACCGATTTAATTACAGCAAACTCCACAGACACTCCAAGTCCAAAGCCAGCCGACTTAAGTCTAAAATTAACTTTTATTTTATACCCGTCGACTTTTGTCCAAAATGATACAAACTTGCGTAATATTTCCATTAAGATCCATTTAGAGTTTGCATGCATGCGTCATCCATGAAGCTCTTAGTAATGATAAGCCATCAATAAAGTGACAAGAAGGGTTGTGTATCAGATTTCATTAAAAGCAAAACCATTTCTCATTTGAGATAAACGTGAATATTCGGCTGTTGATTAGAATTCCACGCATACCATACACAAGTATTTCCCCTGTTTATGAAGGTACGAAGTGGTGGAAGTACGAAAAAAGGGTTGTGTGTTGTGTCCTTTGTAGATAACATAAATCTTGCACTCTTAAACATACGGAATGTGTGACTACGGGCAGTAAAACTGTTTGACTTTTACTTCTGTGTGTCATAAAAAGTGAGACTGTGAGAAGTGGAGGAGTTAAACGTGTAATTTCCATGAGAGAATTTTGCGTTACCTATCCACATCCACATCCACCACACAAAGCTATACATACATATACACACCTATATCATCATATACATCTCTATAGAGGGAAGAGTAGTAAGTAAAGGTCAGACAGGCAGGCAGCAGGACTGCTGGTATTATAGTCGTATAGTATAAGGAGAGAGCACACAGGAAAGATAAGGAACAAAGGAGAGAAAGTAGTTGCAACAAATCATGAAAGTTTGACAAGAGAGATTTGCATACCAACGACCACCGCGTACTCACTTTACTTAAACTTTCTCCATGTCCAGCAACCACCACCACCACCACCACCACCAACAATAAGGCTACTATACTACTATACTATACGTCAGCATCCTCTGCGTCTTCAAGTACCTCCAGAATCGCTTTCTCTCTCTCTCTCCCTCCAATAACAGCGACCCCAGTTACACTCCATTTTTGTGTGAAGGCGGATATTGCTAATAATTTTTCCGACTCCGGTCCATGAAATAAATCATGCTTTATTGTGCTTGCAATTTCCGATTCCGGCCCTTTCGCCAAAAATCCAGGTATCTTGCACAGGAAATTGTACGTCTCTCTCTCTCTCTCTCTCTGGGTTACGCAACCCTACTCACTCACAATCATTAATGTATGCTACCTCCCTACCTCCCTCACTCACTCAACCAGCCCAGATTGATTAAAATCCATAAATAAATGAAGCATTTCTGGGTCACTTAAGTACACACACTCTCTCTCTCCTCATTAATATGCAAAGTAGTTCAGGTTTCACACAGTGAGAGAGGCTCTACACACAACTTCTTCTGTGATATTCAATTCATACAGGAAAAGTGTCAACTTTGTCGCAGGTAGATGTGGAGGAATTCCCACACACACAAATGCTATCGATCATCTCTCTCTCTCTCTCTTCTCTACTCACCGAATTGTTTGTGTGATAGTTATGGATGGAATATGGAAGTGCTGCCCAGTCTCTCAAACTCAAGTCTCATTACGTTGGGCGGATAAATTTCATTTATTGCATTTTACTCACAAATATTCTGACACACGGGTAGACGGACAGAAGTGGGTCGAATGGGAACAATAGTTGCTCGGTGGTCAAAGAAGAACATATTTCAAATTAATGAATACAAATTACACTCTAGTGGTCGGCATCTATAGAATGGACCATTATCCATCAAATGACAATGTGATGCTTCATTTACTCAAACCTAAACCAACTCTTGACCAACAACTAACGTCCACCACACCAACAAGAACAATCCACCCGATACGGGCGATTCAACTCACGCTGCGACGTATTTATTTCCCTGTATTGTTCAAAAACCACTAGACTACCAGCAACCACCATCCCCACATGGTTAGCCCTACCTTTTCATACTTCATAAACTATATCATAAACTATCATTCGTCACACTACTACTTTTCTAACTGGCACCCTCTCTCTCTCTCTCTCTCTCTCATTCTTCTGAACTTGAGAGCTTCGTTGTTACCTCAATCTCTACAAGTCCTCTGAAATTTCACCACAGCCCAGTTTTTTTATATACTTTTCTCTTTTCTAATGAAATATGCTAACAACTGGCAACCGGGCTCAAAATTCAAGACGTAAAGTAATCCTTAAAAAAGATATTTGCACGGAGAAACCAGCAGAAGCACAATGGCGAAATTTCTCTCTTCGAAAAGAAAGTTGATAACCCGTATTCCACATGGTGGAGATGAAAGCTGATATGCATCTGTGTTTCAATTCAACCAAAATAACTATTTCTTTAGACGGAAAAGCCCCGTGGAAAATAGTAGGGAAAGAAAAAACCACTCCAGGAGAAAGCAAACAGAAAAGTGAACAAAGTGAAAGCTAATATGAATAGATAAGGAATAAGGATGAAATAGTAGAATCAACAAAGAACAGAACAGCTTCACTCTCTTCACAATGTCTGTAGGATAAGAAGGAGAAGAAGAAGATGTCAGTTGTTACTAAAATAGCTCCTTTCCTTTCACTCATCCTCCTTATACACTTGATCAAACATTCTATTCAACGTACGATTCATTACAGAATGGGAGCCTTTCTAAACTGAACTCTCTAAAATAAATCTAGCCAGCCTCCACACGCACCCCATCTTAATTCACCAAGAACGCGTCTTTACACCTTTCACAAATGTTGTTTCAGCTTTCTGTCTTCGTTATAATCTGACTCATCATTAGCCTCATCCTTGTAACCCAAGCCAAGACACACGTACAAGTCTCCCAGTCTCCCAGTTTCCGTCTCCTCGTGCCCAATGCCCATTTATTCTACCGTAGACTCAGTCTGAAGAAAACCATGGGGTGTTTTTCTTGGACGAGGTGGTCGTGGAACAAGACGAGAGAAATCATCGTCCATATTATGTCCTCCACATAAACGAGCTCTAATGCTGGAAATGGAGAAAGCTAGAGATGTGAGTGTGAGCTTATATTCTATATACGAATACCTCGGTAGGAATAGACGCACTCACACACATGTTATGTAATACACACAAAGTGAATAGAAGTGGACATTCCTCTTTCCCCTCTCCCTTTCCCATTAGCTTTATTACTTACTTTAAGGTACTTTTTCTACCTCCGTTACTAGTCCATTTCATCCTTAAGTGACTTTGTGAGTTTGAAGCGAATAAAGAAGTTTTCAATTTCACGGGGAACCACTATCACTACATGGACTGCATACAACCAACCCTCTTTTTCCTCCTTCGAAGGAAGGACACGAGTGGCGAGTGCCGAGAAAGAGGGACTGGATGAGGTCATCTAGATGATGAGACAAGACACAAAAGCTTCACATAAAAAGTATTCTTTGAATTGAACACAACAAAGTGTAATTTCAAGTACAGGATAACCTCATCCGGTGCAAAAATTCGTGTCTTCTTCGCTCACAAGAAAACGCATCATCTATTGGCGGAAGTCTCCTTCTTCCAGAATGCATTCAACACGATAAGTAGAAAATAGAAAGTGTCTAAGGGATTTTACAACACACCGTCCAAGAGCACACACGTACACTGTGTGATGATTAGGGGTGCTTCAGTTGAAAGACATGTTCCATTACAGCCTAACGTTCATTCATAAAAATTGTTATGGCTTATTTGCTCATCGTCTTAATGGAAGTTCAGTTTACTTGCTTCTTGCTTCAGATTCCACACACAAGACACAAGGCACACAAAAGGGGAATCATAAAAAGGATCGAAAAGAAATCTTAAAATATCAATTTTACACCCAATTTTTTAAGTTTCCAGTTTTCTCCTGATTGTTATTATTTTTTGGTAATTTTTGACCTCACATAATGATTACCAAGAATAAACATCCAATGAGCCAGGTCAACTCTATGAAGCAGTGTCATTTATTAAAGATTGCATTGAATTGGATATTATTAGGTTTATAAAATTCACATCTGAATCAAACTATTCCCATCTTCAATTCATACTTCATTCGATTCAAAAAACTTTCTCCTCATGTGTAAATACACGACACGACATATCTCTTAAACTCCATTCGGGTTGGAAGTTGGAACTTCGAAGTACATATTTTCCAAGAAGATTTATGCATGAGACGTTTGAAAACTTCTTAAACAGAATTGCCCATTGCCATAATTGAGTACATGAAAGATTGCATTATTAGTGAACTGAGTGTGATAGTTTGTTAACAAAAAGTGAAAGTCAGGCATAAATTGTACGCTACAATATCTTCACTAACTTCCTCATTATTTTTAAATACGTGCATACGTGGATGCCCTTTCACAGTACAAAGTACAAAATACAAAATACACAATCTAGTTACTACCCACCACCCATGAATTATTATGTTATCAAGAAGACGAGTTAATCATTAGAAAAAATCCGACCGCAGCGCAGTGATAATTGAAACGAAACCAAATGTGACAAGGAACAAGCCTAGGAAGACTATTTACACGGAAGTTTATCTCGATTATACGTGAAGTAGGAATGAAAAAGGGAGTCACTAAAAGTAACTTACAAGCTGTAATTCATGAGTTGTTTAATGCTGATAAAGTACGTTCAGTGAGAAGCAACTCTTCGCGATACAGCCCACATAAATTATTGTTACTTCGTTGACTGTGTACATCTTTCGTCCTCCACACAAAGTGAAGGAATCTGTGTGAAGAAAGTTGTAAGACAAATGCACTTACTTCGGAATCTTGAGAGAACTCTTGAAACAAAAGAGAATGGACAGTAATGCATCACAATGTACTTGAACTACACTATTTTAGGGGTGTAATTTACTTTAGATTTACAACAGCTAGCGGCTTGACCTTCCCTTCTATTTGTTATCTCAAGAGATTGTGCAAAACTCTTGAAAACAATACTATACCCACACAGTCAAACACAACAGCCTTTATTTGTGTTATTCCACGTGGACGTGTTGTGTGGAAAGAAAGACTGCGGATTGTATGAGAGCAGTTCAATTTCTAACCACACACACACTTTCTTTTGATAAACACTCCACAGTATTTTTAATTTTTATCACACAAACTAGAAACCCCAACTTTTGTAAGCATCTTAATCAGCACACCACGTAAAGAACGATTTATTACCAGAGGGAAGATAATTTCAGATTAAGTTAGGAAGTTAGTGTGGTTAATATATCAAATGTCCTTGGTGGAATTCGGGCAAGTAAAAAAGTAAAACCAGAAAGATGATCATATTTGACAGTTTATCATATCATCGTAAAGTTTGGATGATTCGATTGCGAAAGAAATATTATGTAATATATGTTTAGGAGACAATGTCATCATAAAAAGGCCATTAAACTTATACACACACACACACGTACACACACACACACACACACACATAGCTGCTGGTATTTCAGAGACAATCTGCGAGGACTTTTACTTAAATAGTACACGACGTGAACTGAGCTGCAGGTCCTCTGTCCTCTGTGTGTGTGTGTCTTGTTATCCTTATGGAAGAAGATAAAGTCTAAGAAAAGCAAGTGGAAGAGTGGCTGGTTGATATAAATCTTAACTATTGGACAACAGAGAGTACAAACTTTATTCGTACTTATCTTTTCCAACTTGGAAGAGAAGGAGGAAGGCACCAGACCAAAACTTAAAGGAGAGAAGAAAGCTATCTCAGTTTACTACTTCCTTAGGCATATTCCCAGTGTGTCTTCTTCTTCTTCTTCTTGCTAATATACTAACCCTCCATCCTCCGTCCTTTCCAAAGGATATCCTATCGTCTCTAAACTGGCCTCCTCTCCTCTTTACCTTCTCCTCTCTCTCTCTCTCTCCTGACTTTTACTCGACTGTGTGAGTATCTGTATTAAATTCAGTTCAACTATACTCTCCTCTCCTGGTTATACTTTCACTTTCACATTTTCCGTTTCGCCCTGACACCACTGCAACCTTCCATTTGGACTAGGTAGCCTCTATAATTCCCCACTATACCAGATGAGACACAGCAATAAGCCTATTTTCTCACACAGGACCCCACAGAAGAAGGTAGAAGTACGGAGGAGGAAGCAGAGGAAGGAGAGTCTCCGTCATAACATTATTATTAGTCCAGGAGTAAAAAGAGAAAGTTGTATTTGAGGCTTGTCGCACATTTCCTGGCGGAAGGAGACTCAGACTGTTATTATGCAGGAGCAGTGGAAGGAGTCAACTTAATTTTGTAAACAGGCTCTTTCATCTCCTTTATCATCTGTTCCCCATCACATCTTGTTTTCCAAAAGTCTCACTTAAATTATGGATTGTTATGGTGGTAGTGGGAGTAGGCATGGCTCTCAAGTAATAATAATCTCTCTCCTTTTCCCATCTTTCTCCCCTACAACTACAACTACAACTACAATAAGTCTCTCTATACTCTAATGTACCTGTGGTGCATATGTGTACACTCTGTTACTCTACATACGTACCTACACCCAAACATATTGCTTCCTTCCTCACCAAAAGACTGTTACACATACATTAGACTATTACAGGTTCAGTTTCAGTAGGAGTGACTACGCTATTTACTATCCTCCTGATTTCTCCCACCGTACTCTAAGGAATGAGGTTAAAGTAAAGATGATGAGCTTTCCTCTCCTTCGGCTTCTCTCCGTGCATAATGAGTTTTTGATAGTTGATCCCATACACAAAATGAAGTTCCGGCTGTATCCATATTGCTCTTAAAACACACACATACACACACACCGATGATTTCTCCCTTGTTACCCGTCTCTACTGCTCCGGAAGAAAACTGTGGAAATCCAACAGAAGAGAGAGAGAGCATCTGTGTGCAAGGAAGATTTGTGTGTCCTGTGGTCTATCTAATCTTAATCCTACTAGTAGTAGCATTATTACATTGAATATTTTACGACTCCTCTCTCTCCCTACTGCTGCACTACCAATGTAATGTTTATCCATTTATCATCTCCACTCCAGCCGGCTACATTCATTCATTCATATGTACACACAGTTGCACAGCCTACACTCAAGATTGTCTTTAAGCTCGTTTTTGTTGTTCAAACGGATTAATTATGGACGACACCAAATGACACATAATTCAATGATCCAGTTTCAGACTTACGAAATAGTAGACTAGACTACACAGCAGCAGTCAGTATCTTAAGCTTCATATATCACTACCACACCAGACGGTTTCCTTTAATGCTGTTAGCCTTAGGGAATTACTTACTATTAGTAGATATGGGAGCTATATTTAAACCTACTCATCTCTTCTGATGAGAAACTACTTTTGTAATTTTTGTGACTGTAATCATGCGCTAAGAAGTACAAACTGTACAAAGTACAAACCAGAAGGCTCACTAAAAGAACTACTGACAAAAACAAAATGACTCTGACTCCATAGAAAGTAGCGATAAATCATTTGTCATGAAAAGCTGACAACATAACATTTGTATGCAAGCGTATCCATTTTTTCTTAATAACAATTTTGTACTATCATCCCGTTTAACACTGCTACTATATACCAGATAACGATTCACCATAATCCTTACTTTGCAAAAAGATCTCATGAGAGAGCAACCTAAAACTCCTCATTTATCATTCTCTCCTACTCACTCGAGTTATTTTTTATTTTTTACAAAGTTTTTGGTAAAGAAATATGCAAATGTGTGTGTATAGTTATTAAACACATTTTTTCTCATTTTTCTGCCAACATCTAACTCGATAGAAGAATCAAGTGTTCCTCAGTATAAAATGCATCACAGCGTAAACATAAAGTCAGCACAACAACAGCTTGTTCCACTATGAGTCTGTGAGGTTATTGAAATTGAAAGCTTGAAAAAGTTCGAACTTCAAATACGAATGTGTGTGGGTGTGTGTGTGTCCATTTTACTTAGAATGCAACGCAACTTCTCAGTTAAATTGCATAAACTTTCTGCACAGAACGGGCTGCATTTTACGGAAATCATTGTATATTGTAAATTGTATCACATGTCAGAAGTAGTTGAGGAGTTGAGGACTCAAGACTGAAGAGTGAAGTAGACGAAGAATATGTAGGGTAGCTGTTCCACGTGAAAAGTCATCTTGCTTGACAACCCACGAATAGATGATGGGATGATATTTCTAATTCCATCCGTCCTCCGTCCATATATACATTTTGAAGTCTTTGAGTGTTTGTCTGTGTCTGTGTATCCCTGCTGGTGACTCTGAAGCATGTAAACTTTCCTTCGTGACTTTCGCTTCATCCATCTGGATCAACAAATTTGAGAGAAAAGTCAGATGCGAGATGTTGGATGTGACGAATTTTGAAACACACGCTCTCTTGCCTACATACAACATACATACATACGTGTCTTCACAGCTTCTAGCTTTTGTCCCCACAAAAAGTCATAGACAAGGCAGCGAACGGAGTCTGTGTGAAGTCAGGAGGTAGCAAATATGCTTCCAATATTTTACAAACGAGTCACATTTTTGTTTTATTCCTTTGAAATAGCAGCCTCTACACTCTGCATCCATATTCCATATGCAGGCTGCTCAAAAGTTTTCTTTCGAGCTTAAAAAGCCTCTTGTTTTCTCAGAATAAAGAGGTTGCGCCTCTTTGAATTTGCATATTTATGAACTCTGTTTTTAATAAACAAAGTTGGATAATCAGTCAGCTGTGAAATGGAAAAGTTTATGATAGATTTTGAGACACACATTTCCAAAATGAGATTTCTTCCTTTCTCCTCTACATTCCAAGTGTCTAATTCCTTTTTCTAATGTAGATAAAATGCCTACTCACACACACACTCACACACACACAAGATTCTTGTAATTTTGTATTGCTTATGCAAGTATAAAGGGATTCTAGGCCAATCCAACCATACAACATATTGCGAAACGTATCCAAGAAGAAATCATTAATCATAGATTAGGACCATATTTGTGTAATATCTAACGGCAAGGGATATGACGCGTAATTATATGCAGCTCTCTTTGACTCATTGTGTAGTTTCATTGATTTTATGATCAAAATCCAGACCTCCAGTCCTCCAGTCCTCCTTCCTTGTGGAGCTCATTCACAATAAAGACTCTCAGAATACGAAACAAGTCCAGGCAAGGCTGCAATTAATTTCTACACAAGACAACTTTCTCCAGGTAGTTTGATATCCTCCTGGAGCATCACAATTTCCTAGTCAGCAGTATTATACGCCCGAAATACTGCGAGTATGTATATGCGATGATAATGAACTGCAAAGGATGAATCTTTTGTTCAAGGATAAATGCATAAAGGGAAATGGGAAGGGAAAGATTCATGACTTTTTCATGCATCTCATCAACATGATCATCATCCTGGGAATGGGATGTCTCGTATAAAAAAGGAAGACAAAGAGATCCAATTTAATTTATCCTCAGAGGAAAATAACTTGCATGTTCAATATGGGTTTACACTGTGTAAAAAGGAGAGATAGTGTAATACCAAGTCTATTCGCTTACGACAAAATAAATGGGGACATGTCACAGTCGTAAGTTTCGCAGTTTTCTACACATACCAGTTTTGCGTGTATAGACTATAGACGTTGACAATTGGCAATTAAGAATGGCGATGATGACGTTCACTTCTAATTAGACTTTGAATTTCTCCGTCTGTCTTCTTCTTGTCTGAGATTAGAGAGAGAGAGGGAAGGGAGAGATTGTATCTCACACAACATAAAGCAAAGAATCTCAACCCAGAGATTTCTTCTCACTCATGAATTGAAGATAGAGGCGAAGCTCAGAAACACTGAGTTATCTCACAGCAGAATAGACTTCGAGACAGGACAAGCTTTTGTTAGGTAATTTCCTCAGAGCGAGGGAATGCAAGAGACAGCAAAAAGACGTCAGAAATTACCTTATTCATCTTTCACCCAACTACTTTTCAGCCATTATTTAGAACTGAATAGGTCTCTCTCGCTTTCTTTCAACCCAAACCGTGTAGTGTGTACGTAGGCATGCTGCTGATAAAGAAATCCATTGTTCTTCAAACATCTCTACGTTGAACATAGCGTTGAACGCATCTACATTTCAAGCTTTCTTCATGACAATTACTCATTATTTAACATCCTCATTACAAGGATTGCTCAGATTTTCAAAATTCTTGCATGCGCATATCTAGAAATGCACCTTATCTCAGTTGATAATACATAATTGAACAGCACCAGCCCAGCACAAAGTTGTGGCTTACAATATGACAGTAGAGTTTATTGCACTTCCATACCTGCGTTCACGTTCCTACTAAATATTATTTATGTCCAAACACAAGACCCAAGGTTATGAAAGGAAAGTGCAGCAGTTGATACACAAAATGATGCAACGACGGAAATTAAGCTCACTTCCGGCACCACCATTTCCTCTTGAACGAAGCCTATGAAGGGAGCTGAAGAATGCAATAATAATACTAAACTACAAGTCGTGAACTCGTGATTATCGTGTCGTACATTTCACGCAGGGTTAAATATATGACGTGTTTCTCTAGAGTGCTGACAGTAAATTAGGAAATTACTCTTGAGTTATTTCGATTTCCCTATTCTTCAAATTGTGTAATGTTTCAGAAGTGCAGCGTTCCTGTTAACGAGTAACCGCTTGCCGGATTTACTTCTTGGCGCATATCAAAATAATATTACTTTGTATTGTATAATAATTCTACGATACGCAAACCTGCTAGGCTGCGAGAACCATTTCTTGCATACGCACTGAAATTAATTACGTAATGTCCTCATGTGTAACTAAATCTGGTTTAGGTCAGTGGAACTGAGCGTGTGAAATCTGTAGGTGACAACTCCGTGATATATTAGCAAAGAAGTAGAATCTGCAGAGCTCCTGGTATGCCTCTGTGAATTAGATGCTCTTGAAATAATTTAGTTAAACGATTGTGACAGGCAGTGAGAAGTTGATCACCGTATAAGGCTACCTATTACATATATACCCCGCTGTGATTCTAATTAATCTGGAGGATGGAGAGAGTAGTTAAGCATTATCCCACCCGAATTAGTATTCCGAGGTAGTACATAATTTACCAGTGATAACTCGCTTTCACGTTCAGTATAAATTACATCTTGAATTCAATTAAACTCTCCTGAGACAAGCGCTTTCTCCTTTCTCTGCCCAAAAATCCTTGGAATTTCGCTTTTACTATTTTTCTACCAGTTACTTACATACTTACATCTATCCATTATATAGAGACAGTGTGGCTGTCTAGTTTCTAGTCCAAAGAGAAAGTTTGTCTAATCAAAAAGAACGTGTACCCTTGTTTACTGCATTTTGCGTTTTTCTACAACAAAAAATCACTAGTTTATAATACAGTCGAGTGAACGAGCGTCCCAAATCAATACTTCACGAATACTGAACGCACCAACCCCCACATTTATAACATAACGGAGGCAAGCAAGAAAGAAAGAGCGGAGAAAATATTATATTCATTTTGTGCGAGGAATACAAGGTTACACTAATAGAATACAAAATGAATAAGGACCATTTCTCATCCCAACCTTTCGTGGTTTACTCTGACGTCCCTTTTGTAGTTGAAAATTCTTTTTCCTCTGAAAAGTGAATAAAAATGTGCAATAAATAAATTAGGCTAAAGACAACTCGAATTCTCTCAAGAATAAATCGGTTTTCGTGGTATATCGCACATTGTGAATCCACCAAGCAAGAAATCAAAATTCACCAACCACACACGCAGTCGTTGTTCCGATTTTTCTTTCCCAAAAGCAAAGCAAAGTATTCTCACATGGAACTTGTGTAGTAAGTAGCAAGTAGCAAGTAGTCTTCCCATACACACATAACACAAGGCAGTCACAACTTCTCCTTTATCTTTGCTTTCTTTCTTTTTCTCTGGTCCTTTTTTATATTTTTTCTTTTTGCTTTCTTCCATCTCAACTCTCGTCTAATTTGTAACCACGTCCTAAACTCTACACACACACTCCGTAGTGTAGTCTGTAGTTTAGTTGCGTTAACATGTATTCCCAACAACGTTCCTCTTTTGTCTTCCCCACATACGGGAACCAGAGCTCGTACCTTCTGTCCTAAATTATGGAATCCTTTATCCACCATAACTAGTGGAGAAGACCTCCCCAAAACCCCACATTTTTTGCAACATTTAGTTAAACATGAATTCTTTATTGGACACATCATTCCTCGATTACATTAAAACATCTCCCCACGCCCAACTTTCTCCAGTAACTCCAAAACAGTTAAGAAGACATGGTGGAGACCACACACACTAAAATTGCATTCTTCCTAAGCTTGCCAAAACGCAATAAATATGTTTCTTTTATTGCAGCCAAGAAAACGCTTGTTGGGATATTTAAAGGTCCATTTTTCAGATTTTTTCTCTCTCTCTCCTCCATTCCAAATCCTCGTACAGACTAATGCAGTTTTGTGACTTGAAGTAGAATGCGATGTAACCATAAGATTTTGGTGTTTTTGTTGTGCCCTGATTCCCAAGAAGTTAGACTCGCTAAATTCTAAAGACTACACACACACACACATATAGTGTATAGATTGCCTAGGTTGTCGGTGAGAAAGAGAGCAATAGTAAAACTGGAACTACCTACACGATATTCTAGATTCTAGACTACCAAGTGTGTGTCTCATGTAACTGTGTGTGTGTGTGTGTGTGTGTGTAGGGCACAGCATTGCACATTGTACACCACACTCAATCCATGTCTCTGGTTTCGCCTCAACTTCAAGCTGTGATTGGGAAAAGCGAAAAGGCGAGAAGAATGAGATTTGCAATTCAAATTTTTTGTTCAAAATGAAAGAGGCCAAGGGAGAAAGTGGAAGTGAAAGTCTTTCATGCAAACACAACGAGGAGACGAAGAAGTTCATTCTCCACTATCTTCAGCCCATCACATTACCCTCCAAAGAAATAAAACTTTCTTATACCCATTCTTAAGTCTTCCTTCACTCACTCACTCACTACCACACTACTTCCTTCTACTTCCTTAAATTCTAACTATCTAACTACGTGTGTGTGTGTGTGTGTATCCCAAGGTTCCTCTCTCCTCATATAATATACATTGTACGCAGGAATCTAAACCCAGAACCTCACGTCAAGTGGTGAGGAGTTCACCACGTCTATTGTCCGAACCAGTTTCTCACACACACAATATCAATATACAGTATACAGTTCTGTACACCTCACTGGTCCTAACTTACTCTTCTTCTTCTTCCCTATTACTACAAGTACAACATTTACTTTCACTTCGATGCTTTCTCTCTTCATTGCAGGTCATCTCATTCTTTTTATCCGTTTGGGACGGGAAAGCGATACTCACTTAGTTAAGGGTTTGGTTTCCAGGAATTTAATTTACATCGAGTTCATAAAGAGTCCAGTGTATGGGTGAGACATTTATGTGTGTAATGATTGATAATAGTCATAGTAGACACGACAAGAGTGTCGTGTGTGGGACAGAGAGAGAGAGTGTGTGTTATAACATAGCAAGTAATAGTTCTTGACAGAAAGGCACGTGGGAGAAAACAAAAGCGCAAGTTCGCCTTGTGAGACGAGGAGTCGACCTGAATTTTTAGCAGATTACTTGTGCCCATCTAAGATTGGATTGGTAGTGGAGACCCACGAAAGACTGGAGAATGGAGGGAGAAAGTCCTTTTTTAAGTCAATATTGGTGAACGTGGTGGTGGCAGAGCAAAACCATTTGGAAATGAGTCCTTCTTATCAGTCCCACTGCTCGTTCGGTCGGATCCAATTCTCTAAAATGTGGGTTACCGACACTACTGCTACCACCGATCTCTCCTACAACCTTGCAGCGTCAAACTGCTAAATGTATGTGTGTGTGTGTGTGTGTCTACGTATAGCACCTTAGGAGAAACCATGAAGTAATAATAGTCTTGTGCGTCCGAGACTTTCTCTCTTTCTGAACGGAAGAACTCTACTAGAACTCTACTAGAACTCTAGAAGACCAAAAATCAATAAGTAGATTCCCGATTTCCCATCCCAATCTTTGCAACCACCCCAAAGTATTTGATGTTTGTGCACACAACTGCATTACTATAATAAGAGAACAAAAATCGATTCAATTTCAGTTTCCTTTCAATTCCGATCCCAATTTGACTCTGTTGCGGCCTCAGTTTATGTCCAAAAGTGAAAATGCTCCGACGAGAAAGTCCTTCCAATTGATTGAACCATCAAATTCCTACAATTCTCCACTCTACAACATTCAATGTCTACTTTATTCTCCTAAGAGAAGAGGGAGAAAAGAGAGTTTATCGAGAGTCTCACATCACCACATCAATAGGTAAATATCTAGAATCTAGACGCAAGATGAGTTTTTCATCTAATTGTATTTTCTCCCTGACTCCGCGTCTCTCGAAGATTAGACTTTCTCCTGAAGCTTTCCACAATCCTACAATCTCAAACAGCCTAGCTGCCTAGCGAGTAACCACGAAGAACTAAGAACAATATCATTCTTTCTCTGCGGCTCTTGTGGTTGTGGTGGGCAGAGAACCACAAACTGAAGATTACCTTTAAGAAAGACTCTTTCTTTTTGTGTAAACACCTTCTACAAGTAATTAGTAATCTTTCTGTACTACATTGCCACCCTGAGGGGAGAGTAAATACACGGAGACCAAGTTCAGAGGTGCGAGGAAGTTCTTTTCTCTTTCGTCGACACAACCCACACACACACACACACACACACATAACACACACACACACACACACACATACCACACACACACACACACTCGTTCACATAATACACAAGAAATGCTTTCACCGTAAAGTCACCGACAACCGACAGAGTCTCCGCACCGCACCGCATACTGCTGCCTTGCCTTGCTTTGTTGGATGTGTGATGGTGACTTTGTTCCAGGCTCCTCCAGAAGTACTCTCGTCCAATCTAAGTAGTTCGCAATTTCTTGATTGTATTTGATCATTAGCCAACACATGGATCTCTCTCTGTCTCTCCTGAGATGGAAACCAGGATTAATTTTGCTAGAAGCATTTTCATTATTAAGCACGTGCAGCTCGGTGACCCATTCTAATGTGCGTACATATTCCTTCCTTCGTCACTGCCAAAGAGCCCTTCACTCTCAAGTGTGTTCTCTGTGTGTGATTTTCAAATTGTCTTTCACTCTCTCATCCACATTCCCTTACTACTACTACACTCCTATCATTTATTATACAATACCTCTTATCTTCTGTGTGTCAATAATTGTATGCGCGACTCATGTTAATTCATCCTCCGCTATACTTTCAAACATTAGCTCTCTTGGGCTTTTGCTCATTCACTCATCATTTCTACCCAATTTGCTTCCAGCGTGCAAGCGTCCATGCAATATTTGTAAGAAAGACTTTCACTTCAAAATTGTACACAAGGATCAACATGGACCTTGTGGATGTCGTTTTCATAAAATATTCTTCAAGCAAACCAAAAACCTTGCAATGATAATGTTCTTTCAGTGTGTATAATAATGGAGTACTTATAATTTACACAAATTAATTTAAAGATGAATGAGCTTCATTTTATTGTACTGAATGGTAACTCGCCTTGAATGAAAGCTGCTAATCTCACCAACACCAACGCGGATGACGCAACTACATTAATTTTCATTCTGTATCCAGATAAAATGAAGTGCAGCCTCGTTGTTCATTCACGCATTTCGGTGCACCCGAATTAATGCAGAAAATAATGTGGTTGCATATCGGATAGAAAATGATACGCTCCTGTAGCCTCTTCATAACTCTGAACATTTGGTCCCTGTCTTCATAAAGCTGGAGGATCCCTTTATCCCATTATTCTCATCGTGCACTGTTACAGACAATCCCGGGATCAACTCACAATGAGTTGAAAGTCACCACAGGAAATACTAAGTGTACTAAAGTGTGTTCACTTCGCACAGTTGGGGATTGGGGAGAAAGGGAGTTGAGAAATAAAGATTTCGGAGTTTAGGGATTGTCTCGTGTCCTCTTCAGAATCCAATACCTCAACCCTCAACAACACAAATAAACTCAAATACATACCACCTTTCCTACTTCCTACTATTCCTTCCTAGGCTGCCAACCGTTTTTTCCTTTTTCAGCTGCGAATTCTGAAGCAAAATCAAATTAACTTTACGATCGCCCATATCCGTCTCATTTCTAACTTGAAGCTAAATCAATACTTCACACTAAAATTAAATTTTATTACCATCAGGCAAATTCACTTCAATTTTATCACACACGCCATTAATAAATCATAAAACAAAAGAAGGAAACCTAGATTTTTACAAGTCTTGCATAGTAAAAAACGCCAATACACTTTAATTACAACCCTGTGTTATATTATATTGCTCTCCTGCGCTACTTTTCACCTCCATCCAGTTTTATGTGAGACTGTATTTATACACTTGTTCCAATTTGTTCAGAAGTGTTGGATGAAGTAAAATTGGATGTACTACAAGGATACTTCCTTTCAATATTGTGTTTCTCTTTGCGTGTGAAAACTAATGAAGCAGATTATTCACTACACACTCAACATTGGAAGGCAGTAAGGTAGTGTATTTATTTGTAACCTTTGCTTAGCTTTGCTTGGAGTTAAATATTATTCATTCTCATTTGATAAGCTACTATACCTTCTTAATGGAGAAATGTGAAATGTACGTATGTAATAACTAATAACCTCCTTCTCACTCCGAAAGGTTACTTTCTTATGTTGCGACTGTAGGTAGTACATATTCGGTACTCCTTTAAATGATGGCAAGACATAATTTTCCCTGCAGCACACAACATATTACGTCTAATAGGCGGAAGGTACTTATCAAGCGAACTCGAAATCAGTAGACATGAGAATTTTTCGCACAATAAAAGACGAGAGGTACGTGTGTTCGGACATCTAAGAGTCTAATAAGGAATACTCAGAAATGCTTGTTAGAGAAAATATAAAAAAACGCGAAAAAGTCAGCCAGTCAAGTCACGTCAAGTTCCGGTAGCCAGCCTAACTAATAATTTGCTGAAATCAATATCCCCGTTCTGAAGACCACACACGCAAACCTACCGCGATAATAAATTACAACTTTCACTTACCTTTCCTTGGGCTTTCTCTTAAAATAAGGAAATCTACTTCTTAACATTCAGTCCAGCAGCATAGCATAGCATATATAGCAGTGTGGTCAATGGTACGAAGGTAAAATGTAAACGAATAGAAAACAGTACGTCTCAAGCTTTCGAGACTTGAGACTGCAGTTCCCTTAACATACCTGAATGCTAACAAACTCACCCCTCATGGATATACATAAAATTACATCACTAAAACTAAGTGTACTCTCAACTATCCTTTAAATTAACAAGCTCTCTACCCACAACCCACGCAGTTAAGTGCTTCATTAGAGTGTACCATCATCATACACTCCTTGTATAATATTTGTCTATGGTAATATCACAAGTTTATTACAAGATCTAAATCACACACCACTGATCATTTCATATCCTCTCAGCATTAATTACGATTCACTCTCAAAACTCATTTGCGGATATTAATATTTCGTTTCATTCCTCACACAGAGTGCAATAATATAAACTGCCAAGGTTTTCTCTCATTGTAGTCAAATATATTATACGTGTGTGTCTATTGTACAATAGGAAGAGTTCTTTGAATGGGCCTGCCACATCAATTGAATGATCTAAACTATTTGTTGTAATGATGAGAGTGGGACCAAGTGGCTCTTCACTTTATATAACTTACTCTCTCCAGTCTCGAGTCTCGAGTCTCGATGATAGACCCAAAGTAGTGACTCTCATAAATGCACCCCACCACTGATGACACAATGAGACCAAACTCTGCTGTACTTTGTACAGATGCTCTTTATGTCTATTCCAACTATTACGTAACAATACAAGGGATGCGGATTCAATTACCATTTTCTAAGCATTCATTGTTTCAATGACAATTTTGATGTTTGAAGTATGGTAGTCATACATGTGAAGGGGAATCGACCGGTTCTCTCCACCAAATGGAATATATTATTTTATTAATTTTCTCACTAAAACTCTTGGCTTTCAACAAATTTCAGGAACAATATTGAGCATTTCACAACTCCACAGAAAACACTGAAAACGAACGAGCTTCATCTTTTCCCCCAAACTTTTCTTCTCCATACATAAAACAATCTCAAACTTTCACCCGTAATTGACTCTCAATAAAAATCAACTCACACCAACTCACACGTGACTTTCATCCCGTTTTGTTACCACAGGTGGAATAAATTTGTACCTTTTCAATGTGGAGTGAAACAAGGCCAACACAACTTACGGTGTATAAAATAAAATCCTCAGAGTTACTTAATTCCAAGAAAGGAAGCGGGTATCATTTCATACCCCACTGACCTAGCGTAGCGTAGGTGTGAAGTTTGTGAAACCGTGTTTTTCTCATAGTTAATGCAATTCTATACCTTTCCTTCGTGAATTATTGCGTTCCTCCAAATAATATTAATGTTTTGGGTCTACAAACTTACCTTCTTACTTTCACATTTAACTTAAATAATTTCAACGACAACTTTACAACTGTAGTACACATGCAGTAGACGTATTCCTTTCACGAAACAACATTTGTACAATTAACTTTAATAATTCATCTTTATCTTCCGCACACACACAATGTAGCGGAAGAATTCCACGTAAAAATTGATAAGAAACGAGCGGAACTATAAGTCCAAAGTCCTTGCCTAGAATACTACAGTTCTGTTTAGGTGTATCTCCTGATCCGCATCCTGCATTGTGGGTAGTGGATACCTCCGTTCATCTTTGTAATTAATAGTCACCTCTTCATAACACAATAACTCCACAGAGAAGAGATCTGCTGAGGTGTAGTAGGGAAGGCAAAATATATTTCCATCCCCAAATGATATCCACAGGCGGGATTCTCTATACTCTCTCAATATATAATATCACAGTGCAAGTAAAACCAATTCACATTTACTCAGCATATCGATAAACTCGCGTTTCACTTTCTCCATTTCCCATCCTTCCTGCGGGGAACTGAGCCCACATTTTACTCGCATAGTCTTCGTCGTCGGTCCCTGCCGAAAGGAAAACAAGACGAGATCAATGGTTTCTCCAGACAAATACACACAGATATATGGATAAGTAGGAGAAGCCGACGCCAAGATTTATGATATTGATCATCACATTCCTAAAAGTATGTGCTTCGAAGCAGGAGCACACGTGGACTGAAAAATGCATTTCCAACAAAGAAAGAAGCTTGTGAAACACTCTATTCCACATTGAATAATGTAGTGTATGAGATGTAACGCCAGCGTCTTATCTCTTTGTTACGTATTACGTATCCGCTAGACTCCCACAAACACACAAACGCCTTAGGTTCGTAAAAGTAGGTAAGGAGGAACGAAGAAGGGGAAAAGAACGAGACGACTCAAACTGATGACATGCTGAACTTTCGAGTTTCGACTAACATCGATCGAGAATCGGGATTAAGTAAGCCTTACAAGGATATACTTCCTTGTCGAGAGCATCACACACTCCAAAAATTGCACACTGCAAAGAAACGACCAACGACCAACTGAGATATCCACTTCAGATTGTTGAGATCATGAAATTTTTAACACAAAAAAAACATCCACGTTACCCCAACGTCTGTGTGAAAGACAGGTGTCACAGTGAGTGACTAAGAAATCAACTATGCGCAGACCAGACACACACACACACCCATCCACCCATTGTACGTATTGATATATTTATTCATTTGGCATTTAGAAAATCCTAGACGAGATAATTTAGTCATCACTTCCGTGCGAAGACACTTGTCTGTTATGCAACACCTGAAGCTCACATGAATAAACTAAATCGCGGATTACGTAACTTACAAATCACTTCTATATCCTTATCCTAGCCTAAGGAAAAGTCAAGATTTGTATGTATAGTATTGGAAAATTACAGACCTGAGACCCACAAAGAATTTCGTAAATCTACAGACTAATGGACGTGTGGTTGGGTTGTTGGGTATAATTTAAACAACAATGTGGAATCTAGAGATCTGAAAAGTAACACAAGCTCCATTTCCCTATCACCTTTTCCGTTCCACCTCATCTCGATTCGGAGACAAATTGGTTCATTTTAAGCCATCCACTTCAATAGAGCCCCAGATGGTTCCTCCAGGAGGAATCGCTTCTCTCTCTTTCCACTTTCTCTCTCTGTTCCATCGGAAACCTCGACAAACCCAATATTAGAAACAGATACACACACACACACACATTCAAGATACAACACATGCATGAACTTTCTTTACTCGTCCCTCGTTCAAATGTTCAAAAGAAAAGTTACTATTAGAACCGGTTAGTTTTCCACGGGATGTATACATATATATATATATATATTCCTCCTTTACCAAACGATAAGTTAGTTTCCGCAGATAGAGTTGAGAGCAGTTAGAAGAGATACGAATAACCTGAGTAGTGACTGCAGACAGATTGCGAGGTGTGTAGTTAGTATCCTTTCCAACGTAGAAACTATTGAGTTATCGAGAAAAGCTGTAGAGTGTAGAGAAAGTGGAGAGACGAGAATTAAATGAGATCTTGCATCTGTACCACATATAAATGGCCTCCCTGTTCAATCTCCACTTTCCACACACACACACACACACACACACACGCAGAAACTAAACTAAATTTGTATTGAGGTGAACTCTTGACTCTTCTCCTTTACAACCTCTTCTCCAACGCATTACTTAATAATTAAGTCGTATTGAAGCCAGTCTGGCAAAGGAAGTGGCGATCCACAATCAACTCTTCTCAGAAGAAGACTTCACGGCAAAGCCGGTGAAAGCTTAAAATTAATAAGGTTCGTGAGGTTCTTACGTTCTTTGCTCTGGAGTGGTTTTAATCTCGCATTGGTGTCCCGTGTCCCATTATCAGAAATGGAGGCAGAAAAGAAGGGATTAACACACTTGCTGGCAGAGAGCATAAAATTAAGAAGCACCTAATCAAATACACGCAGGCAGACAGGCAGGTAGTAGTTTGTATTTTGAACGCATCACTTCCTGCACACCATTCTCAATACATTCAAGAATTCAAGAATTAAGTCAACGAACAGACGAACAGAGACACCAATTCTACGAAACAAAAGGTGGATTTCCGAGAGTAAAAGGTCTAAGATGTGTAATAAGTAGAGAATAGGTTTATAAGTCGGAGGGGAAGTTTGTTTGAAGAAGATATTTGGCATAATTAACGAGAAAGGCATACCTTGTAAGGCACCCAAGCATATGAGTGAGGAAGAGAGTTGTTCAAACTGATTTATTTGCACAACGTCAAGCTACTTATGTGCCTTATCATCTCTGTACATCATTGAAATTGAAACAGGAAGGTCGCAAGTATCTTCCTCGAGAGAAAAGCAAAGCATCCCAGCACATTCAACATTCGCAGCTTTTATTGGATTATGAACATGGAAATTAACTCACCTTGTTTAAATACAACGACCATCCTAAGTGCACCTCTCACTCCCTCCCTTCCTACTTCTCGTCCTTCAATTTCGAATTTATTTATATACTCTCAAGAGAGTCAAATAGTTACGAGCCCAAGTGTATAAAGGATAACGAACAAATCAATCCCATTTATAGACAGATGGATTACAAGTGCCACGAAGGAAGGAATAAAATTTAGTCGTGCTTCATCCCTGTTGAATTCCTAGTGCAGAGATGACATTTACTTACTGGCTTTCCCTCACAGACTTATTTCGCACTCTGCACTGATTAGCTTATAGAAATACCGTGTAATTTATAATGCATACTGACTGTATTGGTCTTTCCTGATGAAGATAAATATATTAGGGTGTATCAAAAATGCAGTAGATTCCATGTGTCCATTAAGCTATCGATGACAGGACAGCTGAAAAGAATGCGAATAACATATAAACATATTGTGCATGCAATCCTGCAATCCGCCTCTGTCTGCACACAATGCACGTGTATACACTGACACTGTTACTGTTACAAAAGACTCACCACTCAAATTACAATGTGCAAATATTGCGGTTTTGCGAGGATAAAAAACTCGTTTCGTGGAAAAGTTCTCTTAGGTTCGGATAGTAGATGCGGTTGTAAAGCATGAAACAAGTTTCTCTTATTCCTCTCTAGCAAATTGCGCTCATCGCCACGCGAAAGATTATTTCTTATTATTATGAGGCTAAAATTATAATGGCAAACTTTAATTTATGAATAATAATGCTAATTTGGTTTGACGTTGATCTACTTTAAATGTTTTCCCAACAACTTGATCCCTGTTGTGATACAGTTACAATATGTCCCTGCATTTGACCTCGACTGCAAGTTGTTTTGATCAAAGTTTTCGTAGCAGAACTTGGATTTAGCCATAGACCAGGAAAGTAAAGATAACGCTTAAGATAGGGAGAAAAATTACTTTCTTGAAAGCGCGTGATTGGTCAGCAATTCTCGCGAGAGCCACTGATTTGACTGTCTCGAAGACACCTCATTGGCTGGCATGCAGTAGCTTCATCTTTACCGGTCTGTGAGATTTAGCAATAGTTGGCATTGATAGCACCAAATCAAATAGTAGGGATTTTGAACAGACATATTTGCTATGATTAATTAAACGAAGCAAAAGGCTTTGAATGCTTTCCTGAATAGACCGTGCAAGTATTTTCTTCAAAACGCCAACCTGTTAGATGTTTAGAAATTACAATTGCA
>JAQGAD010000865.1:0-27145 GCA_034696625.1 Isotomurus palustris
AAATCAGTGGGACGGAGGCTGCTCCCATTGTCATCCAAGGAACTCACGACTCCATTCTCTCTTCGTGGTCAAGTGCAATCACCCTGGAGGCTTCGTGGGTCATCCTCAGAAGTAAGTTGGTCTCAATTATCATCTTTAATATCTTCAATCTCAAATCTTTTTGCTGCAGATTTAACTTTAGCTGATTCGAAGAAAGGAATCCTCATCGAAGGAGGAAATTTCAACGTGTTAGAAAATCTAATGGTCCATGATATCGACGAAGAAGGCGTCCATTTCCGCTTGTCTTCAAGTGACAACATCCTCCGAAATTCCCGCATTTATAACATCGGTGAATATTTTGTGATTTTAACCTCCGGGTACCCAACTCCAATAGATTCTATACACGTAACCTTTATTTTAGGAAAGACGCGACCAGGATATGGAGAAGGCGTTTACATCGGTCAGGACTTCACGAAGTGGGACCCTCCAACAGAGCCAGACTTTTCTGACAGAAATGTCGTGAGGAACAACGTCATCGGCCCATGCGCAGGAGAGAACATTGACATAAAGGAAGGCACGTGTTGTGGTAGAATTGAGGGAAACACTTTCAACGGAAAGAAAATGTCTAACGTGAATTCAGACGACTCGTGGATGGACATCAGGGGGAATTACTACACGATAATGGATAACGTGGGAGTGTGGACTCTGAAGGACGGAATTCAAGTGAGGTCCCACATGCCCCCCGGAGAGGTCAGCGGATGCAAAAACATCTTTAGGAGAAACTCATTCAACCTTACGGGAAACACGGGGGGTGTGGCCATCTTCTTGCACAATATCGAGAAGTGCGAAAATTCCTCTCAGATTTATTCAGACAATGTGGTTCTCACAGGAGAACCTCTAAGCAACGGATGGGTTATCCCTGCTAACAAAACCGACGCCAAACAAATAAAAATTTCATCCTAAAACTTTTACAGTTTTGGTTCACCAGTTCATGTTGTATTGTAGATGACTATATTTTTATATTCAGTATCAGTTTGGAACTACTATATAAATTAATACAAAAAACACTTGCTTTCCAATATTGGAAAGCAAGTGTTTCAATAGTTTTGAAATCGATATTTATCGATTTCAAAACTATACACCACTCTAAAAAAATCAAAAACAAGCACAAGCTTCACAATGTTCGTATTTTTGCTTACATTGCGAAACGTAATTGTAAGTGTCCTAATTTAATGTAAGACTTAATCTATCCTTCGGTTTGGGAAATCTTGTTTGCTTGAAAATAGAATAATCAACGATACTCACAAAACGGACGAAGGAGGAATTTAAGTGTATGACTAGTGGTTCTAGGGTACATAAAAATTTATTTCTGTAAAATTAATTAAGGAGGATTTGAGTGTCTCATTCTGTTTTTCTCGGTCCTCTCCTTTTCCCCTTTTATCCATTGAGAATACAAGGATTACAGGGATACAGGGATGCAAGGATTAAATTAAACTAAAGTGTATGTGTTATTATTTTATTAAATTTGACTTACACACAACGTGACAATTTTTGCGTGTGTTCTTCCAGTGGAAATTAAATATATAATAAATAAATAAATTGGTGGGTTTAACGTCCCGATGCACACCAAGAGGGTTTTACAGGACGGCTACTTTATTACTTTTACTTGTGGCCTACCTATGGTTCACCTTCTCCAGGCTCTTCCGTACAGAGCAGATGATATAGCACCAGAGGTAGTGTGTAGTATGGGGAAACCCTCAGGGAAAAACCCACACCTACACTGGGAAGGGAACCCAGTGCACCATTCGGCACACTACCGACTGCATAGACAAGTGCACTACCACGTGTGCTGTCTGTGCCTGGTCTCTTCCAGTGGAAATTATTCTGTGTTTATTTGTGTGTTATATTCTGCGATATTGAGAGTTGAACAAGGAAACTCGGAGTAATTTAAAATTGAAATTAATTTAGTAATTAAGATTAATTAGAATTTTAAAGCTAGCGTAATGAATCTGTTATGGGAGGGTCAGACTGAGACAACTTTTGATCTTGCAGTTACATTGAAAGAGAATCTGGTCGACCAAGAATTTCCTCTCCGCAACGTAAAGCAAATCGGGAGGATGGATGTAAGCTATTTTAATCTTCAAAGAAATACGCTCCCATCAGCTTATTTCCATAAGTGTTGAAATTTGTCTCCTTCGTCTCACCAACTCCATTAACCTTAGTACCTTAGCATTGATAACTCTGGAATAGCAACACATGCCCATTAAGGCATTTTTATAAATGTCGATCGAATTACAATTGTTGTTGATTTAAATTAGGTGTTTAGCTCCACTAGACGATTGTGGTGTCACGATTTGATAAGTCCATTGTCATACACGTCATATAGACATACTGATTTTCAAATCTAATTTTGTGTCCCCTTAGAAAATACTTAACTTTCTTTTATTCTAAGCCTACAATTAGAAAATCTTTTTGGATATTAAACAAAAACGGTTTCTCCATGAGGCTGTAAAGTTTCAAAGTTCTGGTGCATTCAGGAGAGGGATAGTTCTAGTTCAAAGTCGTTCCAATAAAGTACTAACACGCTGTATGTAGCACTTCTAAGTTTTACACGGTTTAAAATATTTTTTGCATGTTAATATTTTTTTCGCATCCTCGCTTTTGAATTTATTATGTTGACGAAGCACCCTCGAATTTATTTGTTAGCTGTTACTTTCTTGATAGAAAGACATTTTATTTACCAACCTCAAAGTTTTTACAGCCATTGAAGGATCCAATTTTGCAAAGCATTACTGTCAAAAGCTACACATAAATAATTTTAAATACGCACGTCAAGTGGATCAAAATTCCATGTTCCACTGCCAAAACTGCGTTGGAACACGAGATTTAACGTGGGAAAGGACATGGCTAGCCTGACTGCTTACGTCTACTTTACAGTCAGGTTTCGACAACAGTTTCAAACTTATGTCAAACGCATCCCAATTGTTTCTGGAAAGACTGTCTGCTAATTTCATATCAATACACGATTCCTTGGAAACATGTGTAATTTTCCCATTGGACTCCGAATGATCTGATAATAAACTGGCCATCATTTCTTTAATCACTGATAGGAGCTGATTGTGAAGTTTCTCACTTTCGAGACGTTTCAATTTCAAAGCAATATTGCTGTCTGTTTGAAGGAGTATCCGTTGATATCTTTTGTGATAGAACTGCTGTACAATTTCTAATGCAACTAGCGCATTAACCATTTCAAACTTGTCTGATTCTTGTGGAAAGGAGAATGTGTTTGTCCAGTCAACAGAGTAGAAGTACGTCTTGTTGTCGCCTGCAAATCGAATAATTCCACCACCTCTAAAAGGCGTTGCATCCACCGTAATCGTCAATTCGGGCACGTCTTCCTTAGGACGAGGTTGATATGACGATGAACTCGAAGACTTCTGCTTCTCCTCATCCTTATCTCGCGAGGCACCATAGGCAGCCGCGATGGCCACAGCTGCTACGGACGCAACTCCAACTACCGCAATCCCAGCCCACAACCAACCCAAGCCGTCATTATTAGGCTCCTCTCGTTCTACAACAAATCAATTGTACTTTTGCTCAAAATCAAATGAAACACGTACTTTTATCAATTAGTTTTATTTATTCAAACCACGTCTGGGTCTTCTGTCCATAATCCAAACTTCAGGTTTCAATCCAGTTCACAACAAATGAGCTATGCCTGCGTTCAGCTTACGAAGGTGACTTGATTAATTTAGGAGTGCGAGTGAGTATTTGTGTATGACCTGACGTACTTAGTAGAACTACAGCTCCAACGTCCGTCACTTGATTGAAATGAGTTCTTTTTTTGATTGATTGATTAAGTAAAGACTAAAGACCACTTACATTGTTTAACCTAAGTACGTATAATGAGACAATTGGTATCTGTTTGAATGTCCTCATCTTATCATGACACCAATTTATTTGTCCATACGCCTAAGCCTAAGGTACATAATACATTTTGTATATGTATTCTAATACCGAACTTTGGTATGCTGTCGCCAATGTTTTGTTAACGTTAAATGTGTTATCTGTATTTATTTATTTATTTGTCACCCAACGACGTTTTTTGCTCCAACGTTTATCTTCAATAAGATAAGCAGTCCGACATGGTTTATCTATTCGTCACGAAAATAAATCTTCGTCAATTACAATTTTAACTTATTTCAGCTTGGATCCCTGTTTGTTTCTAACAGCTGTAGAATTGTGTGATGATTATTTTAATGAAATTTATATTGATTATTCAAACCCGATTCTTGCCTTCGATCAGCTATATGCAGGAATCTCATTTTGTATATTGGGAATCCAAAACTTTAAACTAAAAGCATGAAGTATATCATGTATTTTCTTCAGTGGGTAGTTAGTATGGCTCAAGTGGCATGAGTGGTCATTGTTGATTTGCATCAATCGATCACTCACAACTTTAAAGTTATCATGTTACTTTATAGTTTAAGGACCTTGACCTTTCATATTCGAACTTGAAAGGTAGGCTGTTTTTAAGGTTTCTGCTAAGAGATACTGGAAATTATATGTAGAATAATTCCTATCATAGCTTGTAGAAGAATGTGTCACATAGTTTTTGCTAAAATACTTTCAGCGTCAGTCTGACCGTGTTCACTAAAACTGCCCGAAAGATGGACATTTGGATTGATTTTGGAACAGTATGAATGGTGCATTATGGATGCTAAGATTACGCGAAACAGATACAGACACAGATTACAAAAATGTCAAATACCAACACACACCTTTCACAGATGAACCTGCCTTTAATCCAACAAATTAACTTGAGTGCTGATCTGAACCTCGCCTTATCAAACTAATTGAGACGAGCACTTTATTATCTGACGAACAATCAATTCCACTCAAAATCATTCCAGCACTCAACTATCAAACATGTTATTTTCCATCCTCAGTCTCACCTTAATAATCTTCGCCGCTCCCTTTTTGGGTGTAGCAAATTCAGAGGTCATTAACGTAGGAACTACTGCGGAGCTCCAAGCATCGCTAAGGTCAGCAGCACCAGGAGTTGTGATTCAACTATCCCCAGGGGAATACTACGGCTTCTTCAGGTTGGAAATCAGTGGGACGGAGGCTGCTCCCATTGTCATCCAAGGAACTCACGACTCCATTCTCTCTTCGTGGTCAAGTGCATTCAACTTGGAGGCTTCCTGGGTCATCCTCAGAAGTAAGTCAGTGTCAACAATCCCAACGTCATCTTCTAACTAAAATATTTGATCTGCAGATTTAACGGTGGCAGATGCGAAGAAGGGAATTCTGATTGACGGAGGAAGTCACAACGTGCTGGAAAACCTAGTGATCCGTGACATTGACGAAGAAGGCGTCCATTTCCGCTTTTTCTCAAGTGACAACATCCTCCAAAACTCACACATCTATAACACTGGTAAACACTTTCTCATTTTAACCTTCAAATGTCAAAATTCCAAAAAATTTCAATTACAACTTTATTTTAGGAAGGACACGACCAGGATATGGAGAAGGTGTTTACATCGGCCAAGACAACGGCAAATGGGAGTCGCCTACTCAGCCAGACAATTGCGACAGAAATATAATCCGTAACAATTTAATCGGTCCGTGTGCAGGAGAGAACATTGACATTAAAGAAGGCACGTGTTGTGGTACAATTGAGGGAAACACATTCGACGGAACAGGAATGTCAGCCGTAAATTCAGATGACTCATGGATCGATGTTAAAGGGAATGACTACACGATAGTGGACAACGTGGGTGTGTGGACACTCAAGGACGGAATTCAAGTGAGGACACACATGCCCCCTGGAGGTGTCAGTGGCTGTAGAAATATTTTTAGGAGGAACTCATTTAACCTTGCAGGAAACACGGGGGGTCTTGCAATCTTCTTGAACAGCCGTGAGCAATGCAACAATTCCTCGCAAATATATTCAGACAATGTTGTACTCACTGGGGAACCTCTCACAAATGGCTGGGTCATCTCCACTAACTAAAGTGACGTAACAAAATTAACACTGTTCCATTAGTTTTTCCATGAACTAAATTATTTCTTGTTTGTTAAATACTTCGTTGAAGGTATTTGATTAAAAAAATTATTAGCTGTGGTTTCAATGACAGTGGCGTGGTCAATAACAAGCACAACCGTTATATTTCTTTTGTTAGTTGGTCATTTCTAATTTGTGGTGAAATGCATATAAACAATTCTACCATTCTGTGTCGTTATACCCTGGCTAGCCAATGTGAAGCATGCCATGACCCAAACGAGCATTTCTAGAACCAAAACAAATTAAATTCACACAATTTGAGCAATAGGGTTTCAAATGTGATTCACAATCGGTCAGGAAGGGTTTCTAAGCAAACTCTGCTTTGGCTTAAAAGTTATAAGATCACACTCACTGTTCATTCTACATTCCACAACAGTCCAGAAGTGCCTTAATATTTTAATAATAGTTCCTTAATATTCAGTTGCAGTAGTCTCATACGACTTAATTTGTACAACATTTCTACCAAAAAGCACATCTAGACTGAATTCATCGTCTTCAAGTGTAAATAATTCATACGTTATGTCATTATAACGCTGTTGCAACTTCTGTCAACAATATGATGGAAGTACTGGTTAGCACTATCAGAAGCAATTTTGTTCTGTTTGCAGATGAAGTCTTAGTTAATGGTGGAAATTAGAAAATCTGCGATGCTCACGAAATGGATAATGAAGGAATTTAATTATGTCCTTGAGTGCACAAATATTATACTCGTTATTCGTTACATGAATTTGTTCAGAATTTTAACCTCCTATCAACCTCTCCGCTATCTTCTCCTCGTATCCATTCAACATTTCAGAATCACTAGCGTAGTTATCACACAGGAGCATTTAAAGTATTTGTGTCCCATAATTATTTGAATTTTACGCGAAATTAAATGAAATAATCGTGTTAATAATTGATAACTCCAATCTGCTTCATTAAAAGTTGACAATGGAAACCCTAAATGTCATCCTTTCCATGTACCAACACAATTTAGTCCAGATATAACAGAAATTAAATTACGCTTTATTGATTGACGACAAGTATAAATGCTGAAGTAGACAACACTTTCTCATAAGAATTAATCAGGAAGTATACTCGTGTCTGGAGAAGGAGGACAATCTTCTGTTGTCGTATTTTTTGATGATGTGTGTGCAAAAAATGAATTGTTTATAGTATTGGAGAATCTGGAGTAAAATAAATGCCATTGAGGCTTGTTGAATTTTTTTTTGGATAAACACTCTTCTCAACCAACTCAACCAAATGGAATTCACTCTGAAATTTCTCTTCTGAAACGATGGGTTTCGGAGTTTCAGACGCTCTATGGATTGCGCTGATGCAGCCACGTGGAGAAATAGGAGCCAAATAATTACACAAGAAATATCAAATCAAGTGATCGAGTATAGATTTGATTTATTTTTTCGTTCAAAATTCAGATTTCGCTTTTTAAACAAACAATTGCTAGCGGACTACGACATAATCGGGTTCAAAACTTGCATATCATATGTGTCAGGCGATTGGATTTCTGTATTAACTTCTGTTGCTGATAATAAAATAAGCGTTTTAGATATTCAGCATTTAGCATTAGCTTTGTCACTGCATATATATTACACATAAACTTATAAGCCTTATACACATAGCAGCGGAACAATTTGTTTTCGTACAAAACAAAAACAAGAGTCGTGATTAAACTTAATCCAAGCCAAACAATAAAGATAGGAATTAAGTTTCGCAACGAGACATAATCTGACTTATTAGAGTCATTATTGGTCTGTTTGTTCATGAAACTGTGTTTCTTTACAATTATACCAAGGATGGAATCCTGAAACTGAGTCCAAAAATGAAATATCCCTTTTTCAATAACCTGCTGTACAACAAAGCGAACCTCTTCTGACCTGTATGTATAAGCAACAAGAAAACCAAAATACGGATCGGAGGGATTTAAGACAGAATAGCAGGGGACAGTGTTATTTCCAATGTTACTGTATCCCTGAGCACGTCTGTCAGCCGTTGCTCGATTGGATGCTGCAATTGAAGCGTATTTTAAAGTACTGTTCCATAAATCATAAACGTTATTTCTATTGCGAAAAACAGCTTTTCGCTTGTTCAAAATGAAGTTTACAGACGACGAATATTCTGTAAAATTATAGGAAAGATCCTGATATTCACGTTGCTCAAAATTTCCAATACTCAATATAATTTTGTATCCTAAATCTATAAGTTCCTTGTATGACTCTACAATTTTAGTTCTTGGCGGTGCAATTAGCTCACTAGTGATTAGGTTTTCGTACAAAGAAGTGTAAACTATCCCAATTAAGCTGCACAAAATTAAGACATGGTTCCTTAAACTTCCATCCTGGCGTACAATTCCCCTGAATGCTTCAAAAAGGTAATACAGCCACAGGTAAAATATATTAGGCGTCTTTTTATAGCCTGTTATCTGAATACACGTAGCCGCAAGGATAGCTGAGCCTCCCAGTGTAATCCAAACATTCCACCTGAACGGTCGCCACCATGCAGTAAAAGATATTTGTGTGTGTCGCTTGGATTGGAAATCACAATAAATCCAGTGCAGTTCATCGGAACTAAGAACATTCAGTCTTCGATTAAGCTTAATATCTGTATCAGAAACTTGTGAGACTATCAGGTTTATTATCAACAATCCAGTGTTCTGTGTCAAATGTCCATACTCTTCCAAGCCCCGACGAGTGTAGAGTGCAACTAAAGTAAAATTGAGGGTGTCTAACATTGTCAGAAGAACATCTTCGTCATAAGCACATGAAGAAAATGTATATCGTCTGAAATTGTGCTGACGTGTCCAGAGGGAATCATAACATTGATAATCCCCAGATAGTGAGTCCGGAATATTTCTGCTCAATTGAACGTCTTGTTCTGCACCAGCACTAACAACAGCAACCTTTGTGGCCATAAACTGTCCATTTTGCTTTAATAACTTCAGCTCCTTCCTGAGAAATATACTCGAGTTTTGCGAAAGGTTGTGTTTCAATACAGTACATTCCCGACAAACAAATATTGTGGGAAAAAATGAGGCTTCTGTTTCATTTGCATCGTGTAGAAACAATTCGAATGGGGTGCTTTCAAACACAGATAAGTAGGTTTCATTAATTGGATCAAAATGGATCAAAATGAGTACGTTATGAGTTCCTTCCGCTCGCACTGGGTAGTTAAGCAAGTCAATGATAAAAGACATGTAATTTCTGAAACTTTTTGAGGCCCCTGGATGCTCAATTAGTATTTGGATTGAACATTGTTCAAAGTATCCGTAACGGGAGAAGAACTGAGGGTTCGTAAAAACTCCAATTTTGGATGATGAACTTATTGTAAATAAGACATGTTGTTGGTTGTTGGTGATCAGCAAGTCACGAACTTTTAATGCTGAAGGATCTTTTGTATAGTAGATAAGATGGACAGTACACATTTTTCCAGGGAACCTCTCCAGAGCATATGCTGTTGGTTTTACTCCCTGTCCCGGTAGTCTATTTTCACACAGTGCGAAATAAAGGCAAATAATCAAACAATACGATTTTATTGAAACAGAAAGCAGACGCCTAGCATCCAACATTCTAACCTTTTTGACAGGGAAATGTTTAGACACCTAAAGTCGACTTAAGGTCTTGAGTTGTGTACTAAACGTGTTGAACAGCGGAATTGCTTATTTACACACAGTCGATTGTGTAATTTGAGTTAAGTTGGCGTATGTTAAACTTAAAGGTATATTTGCAGTCTTAGTTTTATATTCCAATGTATTGGGTTTCCCATCACTTCGGAAGATCTCAAACAATATCAAGAACCACTTGGCAGGATTACTCGAAAGAAACAAACTTGATAAAAAGCGATCGTATACTCCTCAGAAGGTAATTGTGTCAGTAATCAGTAGATGTGTCAGTGGACCTGTGGGGTTCACCAGAGCGTGTAATATGTCAACTTCCACTTCACGTTTAAGCAGAAACTTATATTCATAAGCACATAAAATTAAATAGATGTTTACCAGTACCTTGTGATGAATGATCGTGATAAGAACATACTTATCTTAGCCTTGCGAATTTGCTTGTGTATGTTTTTTAATTTAAATGAGAGCTTTCCTATATATTACATTAGGTTTGTTTTTGTCTAAGAATTTCATTAGTTAATTCATATTCTCTAACTGATCCCTATTCGTGATGATTGTATGCTTTTAATATGTCGTAAGCAAAGGAAGAAAGAATCTTTAATCGGTAAAGTGAGTAATGTTTACAGGCCTAGAAGGTAAGAAAATATGTTGTATATTCGGGTTTAATTTTTATTAAATATTTCTCGCATACAATTTGATGGTTATTTCAGCGTAAGTAGACTGTCCACGTTTTCCATTATGATTGATTGTGTGTGGATATTGCATTAGTGAATTCATTTTCTCGCCCAGATCTCCCATCAAATTTGAAGCATTGAGTATTCATTCTTTATTTTGTATATTTGAAATACAGAGTAAAATTGGGAGCAAAGGAAGGCAGATTTTACAATCAGAAAATTGGATAATGTTGTTAAACATCGATGGGAAAATAGAAAATGTTTTGTTTCTGTATTGTCAAATTTTAATCGCATTAAATTTTTCCAGTAGCATTTCGTTTGGTTTTCATCGCAAAGGTAGGGTTACAATATTAGTTATCATGTTTGTTTTTGTCCAAATACCTGATCCCCGGTTCCCATTTCCCGTCATGAGGATTGCTTTATGTGTTTTCTGTATTTTCAAATACGTAGATACATTACAAGCGTAGGAAAACATGATTTTTAACCAGTTAAGTCGGTAATACTTATAAACCTCGATAGGAAAATATAAAATAGGAAGTACATTCGTGTCTAATTTCATTAAAGTTTTCAAGTAGCGATTTTCAATTATTTATTTGTGCGCGTATTATAATGCCAAAATGAAAAATCCTTCTGGAATGCCACTCGCTCCAGAAAGATGCCCCGTATCCTCTCGCACTGGAACCGACGAACCAGAACGCTCTGACTTCCGTGGACGAAAGCCGATGTCAACCACGCCCATCGCATACGAAGCTCATTAAAAGCTCATACAATACTCACCTCGCCCCATAGATAGGCCACGGTAGAAGCTAGTAATACTTATCATAAATTAATACTGTATTCCAGATTCCACTAAAAATCATTAAGACATGTAAAGTTTTGGGAAGTCAAACCAGCAGTTTACAGGCAAGTATGGACAGTGAATTCGTGATGTTTCACATCTCATTAAATCTGCATCTCATAATTAATTTTAGATGTTTTAGCAACAGTTCGTACACAATTAGTCATTTGCCTATCTAAGCAAACAAATCCTTTTAATGTTCGCTAATTGACCACTAATGTTAACCACAATCAAACACTTCTAATCTCGCAAGCGTTTCTTGTATTCATGAGGACGACGTTCTTTGCTGCAGTTGAAGTTTTGTTCATGCCAAGCCTAAGCAAGCTTCATTTGAATTCCGTCTCTACTGAATACAAAACTTGTGTCTACGAAAAATGTACCAGTTGTGGATATTACCGCTTTTATTCTCACATTCATATCAAGTAATGAGCTAACATTATGAAAGCAAGCTTCCACAGAAACGCCTAATTAAAAATTATGTTAAGATTTCAGATCCGAACTGTTTACGTGGAAACTTGGGAGCAGTTGATGCCGAGTTCCGCTTGTTAAACAAATACGAAAAGATAGGGGAGGTAACCTCAGAAGATGTCTTTGAACATGCTAGCCTACTTTCAACTCGATTTAAACGCACCCACAGGTTTTCAGCATTTCAAACTGGTATGTAAAGAATCACACACCTTTTAATCGCCAATTAACATTAATTTAAATATTAATTTGCTCTAGCTGGGATGAAAATTCTTGAAGATGGGATGTCTCTCTTCTTAAGCAATTCAAGGAACCCATTGGAATTGTTTCTTACTGCGTCTATTTTGGAGCGGACGGATGATTTGGATAGAGCAATTCATGAGTACAAAAATCAATATGATCGCGTTCAGAAATTGAATTCCGTCAACGAAGGCATCGTGAAAGGACTTTACTTAACCCGTCTGATGACCACATTCACAGCGGAAGTGAAGGCAGTTGTGGCTGCGTTCGGACCAAAAGAGAACTCCACTTTTGCAGTGGGAGATTATTACCGTAACTGCACAAAGATTTTCAACAACGAATGGGCATTGCCTTATCTCCAGAGGATGCATTTCATTACTTGCGAATTACCCGTGGTTAGAAAACAATCCGCAGAAGAATCTGCTGACTACGTCATCCAGACTTGCGACGAGGTACGCGAAAATGCGCGTGCAATTAATGTCACTGCAGAAATTAGATGCTTGGTGTCATATCCTTCTTATGGGATATCTACCGGAGGAGTTGTTGGCTCTTATGCAAATTTTCAGAAATTCTGGTGCAGAATTATTCGCGAAGTAGTACGAGACAAGGGACATACCCAGATTATAATGGACTCTGCATTTGATAACACCCCCATGGACTATAAATCGAAAAATACTGATTTGTCTGCGGGTAAATTCTACAGGGGTTGGTGGAGAAGAAGGGTGACGACTTTTTACGGAACAACTGCGTTTGTTGAGAAGGTAGAGGAATTGGAAGGAAGCGGTGGACACCGAAACTGCACAGAAGAGTGCAGCTTATGCGATTCCAACGAGCAATGCTGCGAAAGAAGAACATGCATCGCTGACTCATCATTCCAACCATTTGAAATTGGAAAACAGGCTAAAGTCTGTCAGTCACGTCGTACAACTTGTGCGCCAAGATTTCCTGTAACCTCTGCAAGGAGCCAGAATCCTATTGATGATACTGGAACTAACCCCACAGGTATGCTTTCACCGAAGCCTCAAAACGTACACCCATCATTTAATTCCGGGCAACGGGACGTCGAATATTTTAACATGGTGTTCACGCTCACCATCAGTATTTATGCCATCTGTAATTTTTGTAAGTACGTTTCATTTTAATTTCCAATACTTCCACAACCTCCTAACGTGGATTTTTGGCATAATTTTGGGTCAGTAAATTATGGTTTTGATAGTTACCCTTTTAGACTTGCTTTGATACCTTTTTTAGATGAGGCACAGGATAAAAATTTGAAGCTTGGTAGATTACATTAGGCTAGAGCAAATTATTTAGGAATTGAATTGAAATAAATATTCGTTGAAGAAAATCCCTTATTTTTGCCCCGGAAAGAATCCAAAATGCTTTTACTCTCACTACTAAAGGTTAGGATATATCCAGTTCTGCTTGTGCTTGTAAAAAATAAATTGGTTTAATTAATAAAGCACATGGTTCGACCATGACCTAACCATTTGATTTTATTTGGGCTGTCCAGATTTCTAGTAGTTTCCGTACCTTGACAAAGTAGAAAGGAGTTGGTAAGTCAAATTTCCTCTCAAACTTTGCTTGCATCTTTTTCAAAGCTCATCTAGACGCTCTTTGGAACATCATACACCGACTAAAATGCATCCGAACTTGAAGCATGCGTCATCTCGGTATTGAAGAAAATAGATCCATGGGAGTACCAATGTTGACAAATTTTTGCTGGATTTGATGATTTATATCCGTAGAGACTTTTAAGAAAATCAGCTGGAAATAAATAAGCGATAACAGATTTATCCCGGACACCATTTCTTCCCAGTTTCAAGAATTGTTCTTATTTCTAAACAATAGACACAAATAGTTTGGCTTTAAAATACAAATCGTACAAATTGCTCTTCAAAATTAATCCAAAGTTGTTAGATTAATAGAATGAGTCTATTGTTCGTAAGAGCTGTACGAAAATTCATGCAAACACATTCATTTGGCTTCTGCATACCTTACCAAATTTTCCACTCGTAATTGATTATCAATATTACGAAACCTATTTATCAAGGTTTAGATAGAAACATATGCAATCCGACATAATAAAACCAATGAATGCTCTACAGTAATGTTAAGACTTCAATCTAGCTCTGTCCTGATTGCGCAAGATGAATGAAGATTTGCAGAATATTTCACCAGAAGTTACATCCGTTAATGATAACAATTAGCAATCTTAACCAATTACCAATGTGATAAGTAAACTACGAGCAATTGCCGCCTTCTGCTTAATAATATGTGAAGACTGACATCCTGTGTACAGCCAACAGTTTGTAGCTACACAATTTTAGCCTTGTAAATTAATTAAAATTTATCTACTAATTACGATATCCATGCAATTTTCGTGGCTTTTAGAGAATCAGCTTGTCGTACGTTATATGTTTCTCCGAGACGCAGTTGTTTCTGGCTAATTTAGTAATTAACCGCAGAGATCAATCCCCATCCTCTTTACTCTCCTTCTTTCTTGGGTTATTCAAGTGAAGCAGGATAATCTTTCAATACCCACAGTCACCATTTCCCCAAGCGGATGTTTTGTGTCAAACAACAAGTCTAAGCTAAACACAATGAAGATGATTTTGATCTGGATACAATTTGTTGTCACACTGCATGCGTATCAGGTAAGAGAATAACGATTAAAATTTCTTAATAATATCTCATCTGTACATCAGATTTCAGATCCTAACTGTATGCGAGCGAACCCGGGACTACTCGACGCGCACTTTAATGTTGTTAACAAATACATCGAAAGGCCTGTTTGTGATGTTGACATTGCAAAACAGATTAGCCTTTTCTCCAGCAGATTTAAACGTGCTCACATCCTCCCTAAAATCCTATTGCATTCCGGTAAGACGCGCTTTTGAACCCTCCAAGCCATCCTTTTAAACGACATTTACTTCATTTAATTCCTAGGACATCATATCAAAATCATTGGGCTTGGACTCTCTATTTACACAAACTCCTCCAATAAAAATAAAGTTAGGCTTTTCCTCGATACTATTCATCCCAAAACGACAACTATGAAGGAAGTAATCAACGCTTATAAAGAGACTTACCAAGCTGTGGTCAAAATCAATTTAGGAAACGAAGGCCCAGTAGTGGGACTGTATCTTTCTGAGGTACTCGACAATTATATAGACGAGTTGACAGCCTTGGAGTTTGTGTTCGGGAAGAAAGGGAACTCAACATTCCCAGTAGGAAGCAAATTCGTTGATTGCTTCGGTGGTGTAGAGGCTTTCGACGGTGCTCGAAGCTACTTGAAGAGGCTAGACTTCATTACATGTGAAATTCAAGTTGAAGCAAAACTGTCCCCAGAAAATTCGGCTGACGATGTCTTGCGGAGATGCGATGGCCTTGAAATAAATGCAAAAGCCATGAACTTAACTGCGGAAATTATATGCTCAATAGGGTATCCTTCTTATGGGACCATTTCCAGTGGTGTTACAGCATCTGTTCTAAGTTTCCAGAGGTTTTGGTGCAGAATAGTAAATGAACTAAAGCGTAACGCGTCTCATACGTCTATACTGATGGAATCTGCTTTCAACCTTGCACCTACTTTTTACCCCTGGGACAAATACATCGATCTCACAGAGGCGAAATATCACACTGGTTGGTGGAGACGAAGACATGCGGCTTCATACGAGGAGAGTGCGTTTGCAGAGAAAGTGGAAGAATTGAAGGGAGGCAGGGAGTATGGGAGATGCAGTCGGGAGTGCGCACCATGTCAGTTTTCACACGAATGCTGTGAAGGAATATTTTGTTACGTCGACTCTTCATTTCAACCTTTCGAAAGCAAAGAATCACAAAGTGTCTGCCAATCCGTTGCAACTGTTTGTGCACCCAGATTTCCAGTCACAACGTCAATTGATACATTTTCTAATTCTGCTTTATCCAATTATGCTTTTAAATTACACTATGTACTCATTATGGCCATATTCCAATTTATGTGTCGCTCATATAATAACACACCTGCTGGCATTGCATAAAACGTTTTTTGTGTGAAGTTTAGGCTAATTTTAGATTAACCTGTAGAGTTCAGACTTTTAAGCTTGTCCACTGTACGCACTGTCATTGTTGTGATTTTGCATTCATTCCCAATGGCGTGAAAAACAGAAATGATTAGTCCTAAAGCGTTCCCTCCATAAAATTTCACATGGAAATAATTTGAACCCCAATTTGAATGTTTTTTCATGATAAAAAAGAGGTTATGGATTTTTCTCTTCATTCCCTTGATATTCAATTTCACTTGATCTTCACAGTGGGTTGGTAACTTTTCGTCTGTTTATGATCAGTGCAGGCATAAAATTTAAGCTGACTCTGCAAGAAGGGTAAAGATCTTCCTTCTTTCAAAATTCCACTCGATAGATCGATATCTTTTCAGCTCATTTCGTAACGATGCACATGTTAACACTTACAATGTCGTGTTTTGCAATCAAAATTTCGAACATTCTTGCATTAGTTTAATGACGTATTTCGAAAATTAGACAATTTTCTGCTGTAACGGAGTCTAACGTCGTTTCACTAAGGAAAAAAGGTAATAAATGTCTGATGCGAACTTCGATCCAAAACCCTAATTTAATTCTAGGCTTTTCAAGTTTTACGACCAGTGAGTAAAATGATCAAGCTTCATCATCAGCCAATATCGCTCGTAATCATAAATGTAACATGCATAGACTACGGAATTGTGATCCAATAACTTAAGTGTCAATCAATTTGTATAAGGCTTACTCTGAGACCAACAAAGATAAAAATTGTTTATAATGCCAAACCTTTTTACAACGAACACTGCTATCACCGATCATTTTACAGGCACAGTAGTGCTATTTGATTGTTCCTGGAGTTTAAGTTTCCTCCTTTAAAGTGAAACATTATTGTCTTTATATCAATCTGTGTGGGAAAGCTTAATTCATCAAGATGCTGAATAAACAATTCTAAATACTGTCTCTCGTATGTTGAAGGTTATTTGCATATTTTATGACTCTAGAGTAATCGAGCCTTGTAAGGTTCCATGCAACTACATCAAATTCTGTGGGAGTCCGTGGTCCCTGAGAAGGTTAGAAAGCCTAAGTCACATCAATACTTCAATAGAAGGAGTTTAGATGTCATTTATTTCACATAGCATTTGAAACTTAAGGTAAATTTCGTCAGAACCACTTTGATTGCGATATCCCGTTTATACAATCTAACCGCATAATTTGGATCTTCTGTGTAGCTGCTTTCTTCTGCATCAAATTTATATAAACCTACGACTCTTTTCCCGTGGATGAAACCACAAAAGACTATCTGTATCCTGTTTTGACTACTCTAATTAATTTATCTGTCATTCGTAGAGTCTTTTATTTCCTCTGAGTAATATAAGTTACCGATGATAATTAGTGCGTGGTTTCCTATCATAGCTAGAGTCAACGATTTATTGACCATGAAGTTTCTGTGGGTTGTACTTCTCATTGTTAAAAATACGCAGCAGGTAGGTAGCTAAAATAAAAAGAAAAGCTGAATTTCACACAAATTTGGTTTCAGATTTCAAATCCAAACTGTGTGCGAGACAATCCTGAGATTCTTCATGCAGGTTTCAAGCTTTTCAACTCTTTTTCCACGTCTGATTTTCGTAGAGACTTCGTTATAAAGCATGTCACACTTTTCTCAACCAGATTTAAACACGGTCACGAATTCGGAGCCATTAGCGGTGGTAATGATAAAAAACTCTCTTGCTAAGATGACAGTCAAACTGATACATTTTACTTCTTAGATTTGATGAAATTTATCGGAGAAGGTGTGTCACAATACATAAATTCCTCCAGGAAATTTGTTAAGCTGTTTTTCACTTCGGAGACAGTCGACTTAGCACTTGGGCGAGACACTAATAATGACATTGAAGAGGCAATCGATGTGTACAAAGATGTCTACGTTGCAGTGCAGAAGGTTAATTCAGGCAGCAAGGACTTGGTAATTGGGGTGTACTTACACCGTTTACTCAACTTCTTTATGAAACAATTGGAAGCAGTGTTATCCGTGTTTGGTCCAAGACAAAACCCAAAAATACTAATTGGGTATAAGATTGACGACTGTTTTAAACAATTTAGAGCAACAAACAACGACGATCCTTCCATTTTGGAGTACCTCCAAAGGATGGATTTCATTTGTTGCTTATTATTTCCACAAAAAAAGTCGTCTCCAGAGAAGTCTGCCGAGGAGATTATAAAAACTTGCGATCGACTAAGAGACTTTGCTAATTCCATTGCCATAACAGCCGAGGTCAGATGCCTAGTGAGTTATCCATCTTATGGCTCAACAGCAACGGGAATTCAAGGCTCAATTTCAGGCTTCCGTAAATTCTGGTGCAAAATTGTCGACATACTCGTGCGTGAAAAATTCCACGCTCAAATCATCCTGGACTCTGCTTTCGACGACACTCCCGACTTAGACTCTACTACGGCACTTAACGATCTGCACAACGCAGAGTTCCACGGCGGCTGGTGGAAGAGAAGGCATTTGAACTCCTACGACACGAGTGCGTTTTTGGAGAAAGTGGAGGAACTGGAAGTCGGTAGGGAAAATGGAAACTGCACTGCAGAGTGCGGCAGTTGCGATTCTGAAGCTGACTGCTGCGGAGGAAAATCATGTCACCTGGACTACTCATTTCAACCATTCGAAAATGTGCAACTTCAAAAAGTGTGTCAGTCAAAAAACACCAAATGTGCTCCTCGACATCCCAAGAAACCCGACTCAAGTAGTGGCGTGTCTCCACAAACAAATTCACTCCCTTCAAACGCGACAATTATTGAATTGTCTTCTTCTTCCTCAGAGGGAACCAGTGGAATCTTTTTCATTACCGTCGTCGTCCTTCTTTCGGCAATCTTTCTTGTAGCAATTTTTGTCGCCTTCTTCTTTTACCGCGTATGTTTAAAACTTCCAGAGTTAATCCTGACATCACATCATACAATTATTTGATTTATTATTTTAGAGAGGAAAACCATTGTCAGTTTTAAAAGAAGAAGAACTACGGGAGTTTTTTCACGGGACCTCTTCGTTGACTTCAGAACTGGAACAAGGTCACGAAGTGGTCTGTACACTTTCTTATGACACGGGTCTTGAAGTCAAGAAAAACTTCTATCAAATTTGTGAGAAAACTGCCTTACGCATGAAGTTACTCTTTTAAAATTCCTGTTTTATAATTTTGCTCCAGACGAAGATAAGATTTTAGGAAGTGGAGCATTCGGGGTTGTAGTCAAAGGCCGAGTAGGAAATGTCGATGTTGCCGTAAAGACGACGTTGCCTGGAGTCAACGCGTCTTGCCTGAAAGCTCTGCTTATGGAACTGAAGATCCTGATGCATCTGGGAAAACATGAAAACGTCGTCAACATTGTGGGAGCCCACACGTCTGAATTAAATTCAGGTTCGATTGACTCTCTCAAAGCGGTTCCCCACTGCCTCTGGTTTCATCATGGGACTTGCATGTTATAAAGCTTATGGTTTTAGGTAAACTGTATCTGTTCTTGGAACTATGTTCACTTGGAAATCTTTTGCACTTTCTCCGGGATCACAGAGAAGACTTCTCGTAAAGATAACAATTTATTAGCCCGCTCCTTTTAATAAGTCCCGTAAAAGTTAATATTCTTCCCAATTCCAGGATTGGTTCTTACGAAGCCTGTGAGAGCCGATTGACTTGCAAGAATCTTTTTCAGTGGTCTATCCAGATTTCTGGAGCCATGGAACATTTGGTCGAAAAAAAGGTAAATTTCAGCATAACATTTAAGTGCTGGGGATTTGTAACCTTGACTCAAGTAAGGTGGATTTTGTCGATTGGTTGTATTTGAGTAATTACGTGGTAGAATGGAAAATATTCTATACCGAGAGAATTTACCGAGCCCTAAAATTGAAGGGTTCTGGGTTCGATATGACTCGCTTTAAGTCTCTAAAATCCGTTGCGCTTAATACCGGTGGTTTTCCCGGTCCTTCACTTATATCCGTTGTCCAAATATATTATTCAATTGATGAAAATCAATAACTAAAGCCCATGAAATAACTAGATCTCCTGGAAACAGCGATAGTCAACAACGTCTTACACGTACATGTGTACGCGAGCGTCAAGGGCCGCTTACTAGGGCTCGCTCCACAGAAAATAGGGAATATCTTAACCTAAATAATTTGGGAATGCAACGGCCGCTTTCTCAAGGGCTCACTCCTCCATTAATCTTAATTATACTTACATTTAATAATTGCCTTAATCCTACTTCCTATTATTCACAACCGAAGAAATCACCAGGTGAGTAACACTGTTGCTAAGGAGATGAAGCGTCGTTGAGCTAACGAAGAACAGCTAAGTCTCTGAGAGTGTGCGGGGAAATGTGAAACATACTCTCCATCCTCCCATACTACCAAGAGTAGAAAAGAACTTCAGTTCTTTACAAAATGTAAACCTATCACACTTGAGGTTTAGTTTTTATACAGAAGCTTAGTGCATTCAATACATGGCATAAAACAAGATACTTCATAGTGAACCTTTATTCTTTTATTGTCCATTTAGGTGATTCATGCAGATATCGCTGCGAGGAACATCCTCGTCTTTTCAAATAATCACGTTAAACTGACGGATTTTGGACTCAGCAGGCGTCTCTACCAATACGCGAACTATGTCAAGAACAATCAGGTAGCCACTCCCAAATTAAATGCTTGTGATTTCTTGCAATGACAACATGTTGTGCCCTTAGGAGCCTTTGCCTTGGCGCCACATGGCAATTGAAGCTTTGAGGGACTTCACTATATCCTGCAGCAGTGATGTGTGGTCATTCGGTGTGACCCTGTGGGAGATGTTTTCCTTAGGGAATACTCCTTATCCTGGATACTCCTTGTCTCTTGATTTTATCCAGCTCCTTTTAGACGGCCTTCGTCTGGAATGTCCAGAATACGCTCACCCTCTAATGTAAAGTTGTATTCATATTAGTAGTAGACTTACACAGAAAAGCTTAGAACGTATATGCCGTGACACACATGTCTTGAGGCATATATGTCCTGGATTGTTCGTTCTGGCATGTACGTCGCTGGCATGTGCTTCGCCGTTCTTTGTATGGTACAAATGAAATCATTATATTCATTTTATGTGACAGGTACGAAGTGATGATTTCCTGTTGGACAAAAGACGCTGAGTCACGACCTCCGATCGCTTTGATCCGCTCAAAATTGTCTTCAGTACTCGACGAACTTTACACAAACCAGCTTTACGTCAGTGCCTCTGATATCAAGTAAAAGGTTTCATGTCTCCTAAATGCTGCTATGCTTAGCCTCTTCTCTTCCATGTGTACAAACTTAAACTGAAATTGCCATACATCACACGACACATCATGTGTGTAGAATCACCAGACGGATACGAACTACACTATGCTGTTCCAGAAATCGTGCAAAATCTCGTTGTAAATATCATACGGACGAACTCATTCCTTGTAATCTTAAAGATGATTGAAAATATATGCTAGTCTCCTAGAGAGTAACTGTCTGGATTTATTGTCCATTAGAACACAGTTTGTAAAGAATGTATCCTTAATGAGGTTAAGTTAGTAGGTTCTGACGTTAAGGACGATACGAGCTGTTACGTAAAACTAGCTTATTTACCGTTAAAAGTTTGCCAACTCACACGGGTCTGTCACTTAACGCAGCAGACTGATCGTTTGAAAGACCTAATAAACTACGCAAAGGTTGGTTGGTTCAGAATTTGAACGCAATCAAATAAACGGTCACGAAATTCTGCCAGCAACAAATTTTACAGTGTTTTCTTTGTAGAAACGGACTTTAATTTCTAATGCATCCAATATACGTACGTGTCCAGTACTCGGTTTGTATTGACAAGACCTGATTTATTTATTATTTGCTTGTGAAACACAGCAGACACCTTAATAAACATAATTTAACAATTCTGCGGGTGGGGACTTAAACTTTTTCCAAGCGTGACTGAAGAATCACAGCAGAATTATGATTTCAAACGGCCCAATGCCATGGCTTTTCCTAAAAACAAACTTGGAAATTTGGTGGCTGTTTGTTTATTGATTATAAAACATTATAATTAACAAAGTCACTCAGCTGGATAAGTAGTTTCGTTATTTGGGTAATAGTTGTAGCAATTTTTTTCTAAAACAAATCATGAATTCAAGCTTAAACCTCAACAGCATTAAATTGAATGTCGTTGGTGGGAAAAAAGATGACGGTAGTAAAGAGACAGTTAGGTCTGCTGATGCAGATGCAAAACTTATTTTGGAAAGAACTTAATTTGGAGCACGAAGAAAAAGCCCAGGGTTCAGAACAGATTGGTGGTTTCACGTGATCGACGCATGTACATGAAGAAGAACCATTACTATGAAAAAACCTTTGTATCAACATTTTTCACTTCCGGTCCACATCCAGCAACTATTTAATTTGCAATGCTGGAATTAATTGGTTTGATGCGGTTAGATTGCTTGTGTTATCTTAGTCATTAGAGAAAACTGATTGGTTTTTCCTTCGGTGAAGAAGTAATACACTGGAGCTTTGAGTTCAATTTTACCACCACTCTTCGGGTGTTTTCTGAGCTTGTAATTTAACTCACTTACTCTTTTCGGATACAAATAAACCACAACCAACGTTATTGGAATGATACTCCTCCTGTGGATATTGACTATGTTGCTGGTGCCATCGCATCAGGTAGAAAATTTTAAACATCATTAATATCGGTTATGTAAAGATGATTTTGATCTTACAAATTAAGATCAATCAGCCTTAGTTAACGTAATTCGAGAATTGCAGAAATATCCTCATATCAACATGAAATTTTATACAAAGACACAAAAAACTGAGTAATCCCATAAATGTAACACTTATTTTGAATCAACTTTAGGTTTCAGATTTGAACTGTCTCGCAAAAAACCCGGGACTCCTAGACGCCGGTTTCACGTTCTTCAATAAATTCGCAGATGCATTTGAGTTCTGGGATGTGACAAAAGAAGATGTTGCAAAACACGTTGCCCTCTTCACAACTAGATTCAAACGTGGCCATGAATTTATGCCGATGTGTGAACGTAAGCGAAAGAACATTTTGTCAAAACCAATCCCAATATATTTTAAGCCACAAATGAAATTGTTTCCCAGCTACGCAGAAAATATTAGGAGATGGACTTTCTCTGTATGAAACCAGCTCAAGAAATAAATTTGGATTCTTCCAATATGGGTCTCCAGGGCGAACCGACGATTTTAAGGAAGCAACATGTCGTCACCAGCGTGACTACGACTCGATTTTAAAAGTCAATTCTGGTAAGAAGGGTCCTATCGTGGGACTTTACATAGAAGATAGAATGCGAACTGTTGAACAGGACCTTGCAGCCGCGATATTCGTATTTGGGCCAAAACCGAACTCTTCCTTTCCCATTGGACGTGCCAGGGCAGACTGTTTGGAAGATTTCAAAAATTCCCTGGTTGTAAGATACTCGCAGAGGTTGGACTTCTTGACTTGCAAAATAAACCCTTCAAATAAATCTACCCCAGAGGAGTCTGCTGATGACGTCGTCAGGAATTGCTTCAAAGTACAACAGACTGCAATCTCATTGAATATAACTGCAGAAATCAGATGCAGAGTAGCCTATCCTTCTTATGGAACGACACCCGATGGAGTAGTCGGGTCAGTTTTGGGTTTTCAAAGATTCTGGTGCAGAATTATCGAAGGAATCTTGCAAAACAAGTCACATCCACAAATAATAATGCGAAATGCGTTTGACTATGCACCAACTGACTATAAAGACAAAAGCGTTAATCTGCATGAAGCTAAATACCACGGTGGTTGGTGGAGAAGGACACACGCTACCTCGTACGAAACGAGTTTGTTTGTGGAGAAGGTGGAAGAGTTGCACGGAGGTGGAGGGAGTGCCAATTGCAGAAAAGAGTGTGTTTTATGCAATTCATCTGTTGATTGCTGCCCGGGAGAATTATGCTATTCAGACTCATCATTTCAACCCCTTGAGGAGGGAAATCCTTCAAAAGTCTGTCAGAACCAATACACCATTTGCGCTCCAAGACCTCCTTCACAAATTCCCGTCATCTTATCACCGGCAACGTTAATCTCATCACAACCTCGGACTAAAATACCCACGTCTATTGTGACCGCAGAAGGATCGATGTTCCATCCTAATACTTTATGGTACCTTTTGGTCTACGTCATTATTTTCTAAAGCAAATTCAGCCTTTATTTTAAGCGTTAGAATATCCACATAATGTAGAAAGGTTTCTAGCATTCTTAAAGCACTTGCTGATAGTAAAATGAATGTATGTAAGTCATTAATTTAATCAAAGTATTTAGATTAATTTAATGAGTTAGATTTCTTTTAGAATTGAGCGAGAGATAAAAAGTTTTACCCAAGTTACACCGTTAAGTAAATTATAATTGGACAATTACTTGCTACCATAGATAAAGAATAATGAAGTAACTGCAACTGTATGATCGATACAATTACAATTTTACTGTCAATTAAATCTTACCAATATTCTCAAAATGAACTCTTTCCTTATTTTTAACTTTAGTGCTAACAATTCTTATCATTTAGATTTGCCAAGGACTGTCAACATACCAAATTAATCCGAATAATTTAAGGTTGTACAAGTTGTGCAATTATTGTATCACAAAAAATGTTTACAATATTATGGGAATTTTAATATTTATTCTCCCGTATTTCGGAATTCTTTTGAAAAATTCACTGGCATCAGAACGAAACAAATTCAATTGTCCCTTAAACTAACAATTTCCAATAATACACTTTATAATCATTGAAAGCCTTTCAACGCCAGGCAAAATAATGAAGTTTTGCGAGGTCCTTGGAACTCCGAAGACCATACAAACATTCTGTACTTTTGTATACTTAATCATAGGATTTTGTAAAATGGGCAATGACGTAACAGAGTAATTGGATGCTACTATGACATGACCTATTACAGAGTATTACAGACTACCGTTCCTTTTGTTAAATTTTCACAGATTAATGTTCAACCACTTCCCCCGCACAGTTTGTAGTTTAGGGATTATCTTGAAGGAGACCTTTGCAAACAAAACTAAATTATTCCCACTCGCACCTATTTATTCTACTGCAGTCGAGACACCAATTTTGAAGTAAATGAATTCTGGAAAAAATTGAAGCCAATTCAAATTAAAGAAAACTATCAAATTCTTAAAGAGCTAAAAAAATTATATTTTAAGCATTGTTTGATTGTTTATGTATTCATTTTGTTGTGTTTTAACATTGCAACGTGTAAATAATACCTTAGATAAAATAGTACAAGGTTGCCTACAAATTCTGTGCAAACTACCCAGGCAATCAAAAAATTGAGAGAAATCATGGAAGCAAATAGCTTAAACGTAGCACTCCCTGACGACTGTGCTTCGATTCCATTCAAATTGTATCTTTCCTGTTCTGAGGACCGATTTGGTACTTCAGTATGCAAATTCCTATCAGAATTTGATTTGGATGAGAAATCGGACTGATTTTCCGTGTGTTGACAACGAAATCCACATAAGCTAACAGACTCCACACGGATTGACTCCCACCAATCCCCCCAATGTCTCAAATTGATGTGGCTTGGGGATCCAACAGGGAAATCTCTGAAGCCTCCACTGCAATTTTCAAACTCGTGCAGCTCTACGCATGCTTTGGGGTTTACTTTCAACGACATAATAACTCCTTGCATATGCGTCGATAGTACAGAACAAGTTTTTTGTCGAACGGTTCCTTTCTCACTTGTACCTGCACACAGAACACATTTAAATTAGTACAGTTTGTTCATGGACGCTTAAAAAGTGTGCCACGCTATTGCAATTGGTTGTTAGATTCACCTGCTCCATGACACCTAATGACGAGAGAGAAATGCATTTGTTACTTTGTGAGTGTATATTGCCGATTAGAATATTTAATACGCTTGTTGAGTTGTCAGCTTACCTTCAAACGAACTTTTTTTGTATATTTCAACGTGGGGTGTACGCTTTACGTATTCGATATCCACCTCACAGCTTACCAGAGATAATGCGGTAACAAATGCTGCGTTCAAAAAGATCCCCATTCTTGTGTAAGTATCTAATTTTGAGTATCACAGTCTTGATCTTACAACCATTTACCGACAGAATGATGAGTCGGTTCAAGACGAGTTTTGACTCCTTGTGACTTCAATTGATAGTATAATTATTTTATGCTCGCAGTGGCGAGTGTTCTCTCAGTTACATTGCTTTGTCTTAATGCTTATTGTCATTTGTAACTGACGTTGATTTGTTAACCACATCTTCTGTCGTACAAATCTACAACGGATGTTACATCCGGTGATTGGGATCTTCAATTTAGTGCTCGTCAAGCAATTATGAAGCCTCTCTTTTTATCTAAAACATGTATTATCTTTAAGAGAGTAGAGTTTTATTCGCAATAAACTAGTTCACACAATCACAAGTAATGCACAATGGACTCCGAAATTCAGTAACATAAATTTACAATACCATTTGAAAATATGCACTACCCCCCCTTAAAAAGGAATGAAATGCATAATATATCTGTAGGCAACAGTTTAAAAGACAATAAATTATATTTGGAACACAATTGTCTCAGAGCTACTCATTTTTATGTCTCCTCGTGTCAAAACTTCGTTTAATCCTTTCAATCGGAAAGAAAGTTCAATGCACTGTGTTTTTACGCGGACAGTTCAATTTATAAGCTTCGTATTATCGCGGAACCTCATTAGAAATACACTACGATTACTGCGGATCAAACTTTTCAATATGATTACCCTAGACGCGGACAATTTTTGAGAATTGGATTAGGCTAAAAAACAATTCTAATGATGAAATATTATCATCTACCACAAGTACTTTTGACAAAATTTGTGGTATTTCTAAATTTAGTTTGCTAGATTTTTCATGTTAAATGTGAAATTCTGAAACAACCTGCGAATATTACAAAATTGAAAAACTCGTGTACCTTCCTTTGTTAATTGTGTGTATCAGGCAACGCTAATTTTCTGAATTCCTTCCATAGACGAACATTATAGAGTTGTAAAAATTAACATGAGGCATGATGGTGCGTTCTTCATATTATTAAATTCCGGAAGTTGTGTCATCATTTCGGCTTGGATCGCATCGCCAAGAATTTAAATGTACGTATTTTGAAAGACTTTCGAAATTACGAATAAATTAAGGTTCATTTCGAAATTTGGAAAATTTATTACTGTGTACGCACTTTGAAAATACA
>JAQGAD010000866.1:0-27144 GCA_034696625.1 Isotomurus palustris
GCGTCGCACGTTAAGTTCACGATGCTCTGATTTTTGGCCAAGAAATAATAGACTCCTTTCATAGACATTATGCACTTCTTGCCCATTTCATATTAGTAGCATAAACTAAGTATGAACTACGTACAAAAACTAACCGAACTATTAACATAAAGTCTATCCTACATTCTAATAAACTAATATGTAATACTAATAAAACTTAATTACACATACTTATGCTACTTAAGTCTATAAGTGTATATATGACTGTATATACAACGCTATGGCTTGTGAAGTACTTAATTGCTAATTCGATACAACTTCTGTAAAAGCAGAAGTTGCATATGTTCTCCATATATTCACTGTAATATTATAGATTATCCACAATAATAAAAACAGTAAGTGTAATCTTAAAAGTTAATACACACGATGCGGAAGAAGTTTTTGCAATATTTTAATTAAGTAAATGTACACACTCATTAATAATCTAAATATTTTACAGTACTGTACACACATTTCACATCAAAAGTCGTATTATGTTTGCATTTAATTGATGGTGGATGGGGTTGTACAAACGCATATAATTTATATTACAAAACTACTACTTTGCGACCCACTTTGAGACTCCGTGTATAATATAGTTTACATTGTACAATGTACAGATTGGAATTTTTAACAAAAGATAACAAAACAAGTACAATTAATAAACTTTTAGAAGCTTTGTAAAAAGAAATAGTACCATTCAAATAAATACACGCATTCGCGTATTTCTCGTGTCTCTCAATAATAAAGATTCTGTTTTGTATCATTGGACAAAGCGATTGATTAATGATTATAGCTAACTCTACACTCTTTCTTATGTTTTTTAATGTAAACTTTTAAATTCAAATTCCACATCCATTTTCACAATAACAGCTGCACGATGTTCACATTTACAATTTTTAAGTAGAAAACTGCTGGACAATTTTACGATTTTTTTGCACATAAACTATCTACTTTTTACAATCTCTTAAAGTTTTTTTTAAAAATGAGATCGCAATGTAAAGAAATCAAATGTGATAGAATCCTAAAGCTTACACAGTTCTTTACTAGACATTGCTGAGCCTATTTACTGGACATTTCACGACTCGCGTAGTACAAAAATATTTCTCTCCTAAAATTGATAAACTTAAGAAGAAATTAAATACTTCGTAGCTTACTAAGTAGCAATAATGTCATGCTGCTGTTAATTAAGTAATACATAAGTTCATGGAGACTAATGGCTTTGATTTTTGTTCAGTGGGATGATTAACACACGCGACACACGCTTCCTTAGAGAGAAATTCTTTAAAATCGTTGGCTTAAGTAGTTGCAGCTTTGTTACACGGCTTTACAGAATGGGATGAGGAATTATAATAATTTTCTTATTATAAGTATCACTACACCACAATCACTTGAGCATTTCATTCTCCTTCTTTACAATACGCTATAATCTAATGTTTTAATACACAACTCTTTTCCTACTTAACTAAATCGACACAGGACACGAAGATTTTGTAGATGAAGTAAAGACGATAAGAAGTTAAAAGATTTCGAGATTTCTGCAGTAAGTAGTTTAAATATATGGCTTCCACAATAAGAACATATGCGCTTATCCTTATTCCTACTTCCTACAGTCTTTGAGGACAAGAGGTGACTGAAGTAAATGTGGAACAGACGTTGATTTTTAAAGGGGCAGTTTCGTACGACCTTAGGGGAAGACAAGGTGCGCGTTCCATCGATGCAGTGTGTGTTTTGTGTGTCCACATAATTTCACAATTAAAACCATCTTCTTGAAGTACATATACACTACATATATATTATGTACACTTTTAAACACTTTCCGAAGTCTTGCTGTTGCTATTGTAGTTCGATCTAAAAACAAACACTAAAACTAGGATTTATAAAAAAGTTTCGTTTGTCTATAATTGGCACGATTGTCGTCACACGATGATTTCACGGATGACCCTTCTATTCCTAGAGTTCGGTGTGGAGTACCCACTTTCCAGGGACTCCTCAAAGGACATTTGCAGTGGGTTTGTTCTGTTGTTAACTACTACTTGCTGCGACGAAGAGTCTTCTGGGTGACCCGCAGGGCTTGTTAAGTGACCCTGATTGTTCTCACAGTATGGGTCAGGTAACCCGCTTAGCTCGTTGTATGGTGAATCACCTGGAATGCATCAAACAAGATTAATGATTAAAACTGCATCGACCAGGTAATTCCAAAATCCTCCATCCATAGGACATTATCCGATGGATAGTATTAATACAGCTATGGGTTTTGTGACCCACTTACCAATGAGATCCAGTCTTCTCTTAGGTTTAGGAATGGGCCCATACGGGTCCGTGACATAGTTATTTCGATTTTCATACGGAGCATAGTCATCTGCACTTTGGTATGACTGATGATGAGGATGCTCTCCGTAGTTCCCACTATTCCTATTGATATTTCCTAAATTACTGCTGTTGTGGTTATGCTGGTGATGGTGGTGATTGTGTTGCTGCTGCTGTTGCTGATTCATAGCTTGATTTTGCATGTTGATTTGCTGGTCATTTGGCACAAGAGTTGGAGGAGCTTTCCACAGAGAGTCTTGTGAATTTACTGATCCACCGTTGTTTGAGTTGGAGTAGCTGTTCTGATCGATGTAAGGAATGTCTGGAAGTAAGAAAAATGCTGGTTAGTACTTCACCACATTGGCAACTACCTATTTGTATATGAAGCCAAATGTTCGCATCACTTACTTCCATTTCCATTAGGATGTAGTCCATTATAAGAGATGTAACCATTTTGTTGATCAAAGTTCTTGAGAGTGTCCTCAATGACATCCATGGATCGTTCCATTCCCTTATTCTCCATTCCGTTGGTGTAATAAGGAGGAGGAACTACCTGAGTGTTTCCACGGCCCATTTCATAATCCTTCTTCACAATCTTCTTCTTACGACAGCAACAGAAGATTACAACGAGTCCGATGATAAGTAAAAGAACGACTCCAGACACAACTCCGCCAATGACGAAAGGAACTCTCACGCCCACCTGTGCTACTTGAGGTATGCTGCTCACTAGAATTCCAAATAAGAACCAAATGTCAGCTTTTAGCTTCCACGTCTAAAGAAACACTTAAAATAGGCTCAAGTTCCTTACCTTCTGTTGCATCCACATAATTTCCACAAGTAGCTTCGTTCTCAGACTCATAGCAAATTGACACCCGAACTTGGTCCAACTGTCTTTCATCGTCAATTACGTGGTAATGCTTGTCCAAATTGTCTAAGGACAGCATTCGGTACTTTCTCCAGCTTGGCTCTCCTTCCACAATAACCTCAACCTATAATTACCACAAAAGGAAACCGTGAAATGTCACCCTCCTAAACTCCTAACACACTTCTCTACCGTTTCACACGCGTTTTAATTATTTTTGTTTCTAAGTTGTACCTTTGCAGAAGCCATAGGCATGGGTTTCATTATATTGAACGCAATTGTCTTGGATTTTCGCTCGAATTTCACTTCCAATGGGTCAGGAATCCGACTCATATCAACTCTCGTAGAGCTCGTGAGGTTCTTAGAGTACTCACTCGTTCCCTCACGGTTCTCTGCTTTGATCTGAAATAAATGAAAAAACAAACTATCTTTAAAGGACTGCAACGGACAGAGACACAGATACAGACGGAGACGATTTGAAACTGTTTTTTCCAGGAAGCGTATCCATTGGATCTGTGTGAAATTGAAACTGGACTCACTGGACCAAGTGACAAAAGTAGCGAGAGGCTAGACACAAGAAAGTGTATAAAGTTCGGATAAACTCACTCTGAAATTATAACTGGTGTGTTCCTTTAATCCAGTGATATTGCAAGGATTGTCTGGACAAGTTGCTTCCTTGATTGTCTCGTCGTCAGAGGAGTATTGTACGATGTATTTGGTATCTTCGTATCCCCCATTGAATCCAGCCTCCCATCCGATCAACACAGAGTTGACGTCGTTATCCAAAGCTTTCAAATGTGCTGGTGGAGATGGCTTTCCTTTCTCCTGGAGGATTATCCTAGACGAAGAATTCCCCATTGAGTTTGTGGAGGAACAAGTATACTCTCCGTAGTCATCGGACTGGACTCCTTGGACTTTCAGTGTCACAACGTAAATGTCATTTGCCAGGATTGAAATGTTGGACTCGTACGGTCGTGTGTGTCTCGCGTCAAAGTTAAGCACACCAGAGTTGAAAGACCATTCGAATTCTGGCTTAGGGAAGGACTGAACTCTGCACGGGATGTAGGCAGTTTCTCCAATGTCAAAAGCAACTCGGTCAGTCTCGTGCTTCCTTTGGGGAATAAAGAGAGGCTTGTGTTGAACTCGAAGGTACATGTGACTTGTCTCGTCTTTCTTCACTTCATTTTGGAAAGTGCAAGCATAGTAGCCTCGGTCTTCCGCAACGATTTGGTCAATGTGACGACTGCTTCCTGAAAAGTAAAGCGTACTGTTGACAGTGTAAGCTCCGTTCTTTACTTCCACATCGTGAGTTTCAACTCGGAACAGTCCAGCAGCCATAGGGGAACTTGGGTCGAGGATTCGTCCATCTTTAGCCCAAATAACGCTTGGCTTCGGCTTTGCAGTTGCAGAACATGAGACTTTAAAGTTGGAATCTCCTGCTTTTCGAATCACTTGAGGTTGCAACGTCTGAATGAGTCGAGGTGCTTGGTACACACGTAATTCAGCAGAAGCCATAGTTCCAATTCCAATAGTGTTTGTGGGCTGACAGAAGTAAACTCCTTCAGAAGAGACCTTAGCAGAGCCAATGTTAAGTTGGGGGCCGGTTGAGATTGTGTTCTCAGATCCTTCCTTCCACCATCTGCGAACACACGAAATAAATGCCAGGGTGTAATTAAGGTTTCCGTTCCACTTGAGTTTTATACAGTCAATCATGTAGTTTGATTAGCAAAACTCTAGTGCATACCTGTACTGCGGCAGAGGATATCCAGGAGGATGGGCTCCGCAAGTGAGAGTCACTCCAGAACCTTCCACCACATGAGGAGTGCTGGGCTCAATGAAGCTGTTTCCTGGAGCGTGTTTAATTAGTAAAGCCACAGATGCATTTCCAGTCCTCTCATAAGTGACAGCAGCTCCAGAGGGATTGATGACATTTACAGCTTTGCAGAGGTACGTCCCAGCGTTGGCAGCAGTAACTCTTTCGATCCGCAAAATATCTCCAGTTTGACGGAAGTTGGCATCATCCTTTTTAATCCATTCAATGGAAGCTGGCCGTGGATTTGAAGACACGTTGCATTTCACCCAAACATTTTCCCCGACTTCCACTTCCTTCTTGGGAATGACGGACACCACCGGTGCGTACAGAACTTCAAGACTCAAATCCGACTCTCCTGATTGTCCTAACCCATTTTCAGCTGAACACACATACGTCCCAGCATCCTGAAATAAGAACACAAACACACACACATGAAAATACAATCAAACACTCAAATCAATTGCCTTAAACTCACACACACACACTCATCCAATTTCGAAACTCATTCTAATTTCCTCCGTATAATATTGCCATCCCCATCGAAATACCGAATGCAATGCATGCCACATGTTTCAAAGCTTCGTAAAATTTAATTTCTTTCCGCTTTCTCTCTCTCTCCGGTCTTTTACTGCTTTCCCTGAAATTGTTCGCAACTCACACACAAACTTCCTTTCTTCTGCAGACCAGGAACGAACAACAGTAAAGATCAGTGCCAGTGACATTTTCATTCTGATTCCACACTTGACTTGACCCCAATTCGTTTTATCATTATGAGAACAACTCCACACACACAAAGTGAGGTTTGCTACACTTTCTCTAGTACACTTTCTTCTGGGAACACTCACAGGTCTCCTGCTTTACCACTCCAGAGGTGTGCTTGGATTCTGGATGGAAGTAAAAATTCACTTTCTCCTCGTCTGGACCTAAACCTACGCAGTTACTCGTGTCTTTACAGTTCAAATTCACATCCATTCTGGAACACACACTCTCTACGTCTCTCTCTACTCTTCTGGAGGACTTTCCTGGGTATTTTTAGTTTGAAATTAAAATTCATCTCAGGTGTGGTGGCAGGCACCATGCAATCTAGGTGGAATATGGCTACCTACCAGATATCTTTTACTACTCATAAAGACTCGTTGGTGGTGAAGGTTAAATGCACGCGTGATCGGAAGTGGGTAAGAAACCACAAAAACAGATTCACTCAGACTGATAAATAATGCAACGGAAGGAGACGGGCTACAAGAAGTATACAAGAGTGTGGGAGACTCTCGCGTCATTCCCATTTCATCATTATTGTGTTTGCAAGCTTATCTGGGGGCTGTTGGAACCCTTTAGGACTGTAGTCTAACAAGGCTGCCTAAGTAGAGCTATTCGTGTATGTGCTGGTTGTAGTTGTACAAGGAGTGCATTTCAATAGGCGGCGGTAGAGATGATGAGGAAACTAACCTGGATGGAAACCCTTGGGATGGTGTACGTGAAAGCAGTTTCACTGAACCGTCCATTTCTGGTCCATTTAACGGAACTAACAGCCGGTTTTGAATCCACATTACAAGTGAGACGAGCTGGACTTCCTTTCTCCACTCTGAGTGGGTTTTCCGGTCCCACTTTCACCCGAGGGTAATCTACAAAAACAGACACAAACGCATTAGCCTTTACGTATAACCAGGAGCGGGGTAAGCATTTTACAACTCTTATTCAACCACCCATAAGACAAACATTTAATAGATTGGAACACGGTTTATACACGACTACTAGGTTAGGTATACATTGCGACTAAATGGACTAAATGGAAAGCTGCCTCTCCTCCTCTTCCTCCTGCAGTCCTTCATCCATTGACAATCCAATTATGCAGAATCTGCAATGGGTGCAGCTTTCCCCGTCCCACACACGAAGACACTGTGTACGTTATTTTCCCGTCCACAATTGCAATAAAGAGAAAGCGCACAGGAACAATAAAACTTACAATTAACATTAAGCATAACGGAGCTCTCGAGCTTCTCTCCTTCTCTGAGGGCTCGATTCCACACAACACAGCGGTACTCAGTTCCGTCGTCGTCTCGTTGAGGTGTGACGGAGAGAATGGCAGAGGTAGCGTTGTTCCTGGAGCCTCCATTTTTGATGATTGATTCGAGAGGATATGGAATTCCATTTCGATACCAACGGATCAAAGGATCTGGGCTGCCTCCAGAACTGGAGCAAGTCAATTCCATCGCTCGGCCTTCAGTTGCTGAGGGCTCAATTGGAGTTATTCTTGGAGGACCCGGAGGCAGGAGGACAGTCAGTTGGAAGGTCTTCGAATGGAGCTCATTTCCTGACCCCTTAACTTTCAAATGACATTCGAACTTTCCATTGTCCCTTTCGTAAGTGGCGTTCTTGATTTTGAGGTCATATCTCCCTTCTTGTGGAGCGTAGTCGACTCTGCAAAGATAAAAAGAAGGAGAGCATGAGAATCAAAACAAATCATCATATTTTATCCCCTCACTTAGTTTAAATCTCTCTTCTCGCCTCGTTGCTATTTCTAAATCACCCAAATCGCTACCAAAAACCACTCGGCACTTCTATCATCCCAATCGATTTCCTATGCAGCCTCAAGTGTTTTCGCACGCCATTATACATTCGTCATCTCTTCACATCAAATGCGAATTTCATGAGAGCTCCCTCGAATCCTCATTTTGCATGCGATCATTCATTTTGCGACTCTTCACATCATTCCGAGACTCCCCGTGTGTATGTGTGTGTGCCAAAACTAACTAACTCTTTCCCAGTATGAACGAACGTACCCATTAATTATCTTAAATGGCAGAAATTAGCAACTCCGATTCCAATGATTTATTACAAGTTTGGAGTGGAAACAGCAGTGGCTGTGGCAGTCCACTGAGACATCCTTCGTCTCAGGGTGATTTCCTATGCAAATATTACTTGAAATTTCACTCTCCCAGTCCTCATTATTTCATCAACGACTCGGCCACAAGTTCATTCCACATTGCTACACAGACTCCCAGCCCTTCCTGCACAACTCTTTATCTCTGTGCGGAGTCTGTTTTGATTATGATCAAAATTTTGATTTACTACCCAAGCAGTTGACTTTTTGGGCTTCTGCTTCAATGCTAAAACTTTCGTTGTATGATGTGCAGTAATGAGTAGGAGCAACAAAAGCTCTGTCATCAGTCTATTGTGTTCATCTCTGAATCAAGATATACTCTCTCCATACAGCTTCTATACAGCAAACTTTTTATTTGAACTCTACGCATGTATTGTTCAGAAGACGAGCTTTGGTCAGCACTTATTTTACGATGGTAGTCTATTCAATTGAAACCCGTATAAATTCATATTTGAAGTCTAAAGTCTTTGCAAACTGTGACTCTAACGAACTTGCATTTTGATTAGAAGGCATCCGGGAACAAGTTCACTGGCAATCGGTGCTGTTTCTGCTACTGCTGAAGTTCAAAACTTGACGGAGAGAGAGAGGAAAGCTTTTGTAGATATTTGCCATTGTGTAATGTATGAAAGTATTAAGTATATACAGCAGCAGCAACCTTACCCAACCTGGTTATTACATTTATTATTATTTACACAAGAGAACCCATCACTCGATTCCTCCTTAATGAACTTCAAGAAATGGATGTCAAATTAGCCTAACGAATGTAAAACTACGACCAGTAGCACCCTAACTATAAGTTATCCTGCCATAATTTTATACGTGGTAAATAAATCTCGTATCCAAAATTCAATCCACCTTCTCTCATCAACACATCCCGTTTCTTTTGTGATAATAATGATATAGAGTCCCTGCTTAAAACGCTTTTGAGCCGAAATGACCCAAAGTGGGTTGTTGCGAAAATCAAGTTTTTCATCTTCTGTCTTGACCATATAACCTCCAAGAAGACACGATGTGTGTGATGATAAGACCTTATCCCTGTGCTCTCACGTCTCAAGTGATGTAAAATACACCAACTTCAGTCTCTCAGTCTCGGTCTCTAATTGTTTTCTACCCTGTAGGCATTCTCGCATTAATCCAGCAGGAATCCAGAAGCCCATAAAAGACTTGGTTTTGATGATTATCATATTCCTACGAGATTATCGAGCTTCTACATCTTTCCCTATCTACAATGGAGAATGTAGTAGTGGCAATCCATTGGTGAGACTAACGATGATGAAAGCTACCATCATAAAATCAATTACAATTTATTAATCCCACAACGCCAAATCTGTCTACGAGAGATTGTTGATTGTGGAACGAGTTGAATATTCTTCTTATGCAAATCTCGTGAGTTCAGAAGTGCGTACATAATTACACAATTTACTTTGTGTACATTCGTCTCCCTGAGAGTAAATTGTAAATTCCAATATTCAACCTTCCAAGCAACATTTTAAGCCAAGCCCAACATTGCTATTATTATTATTGCCAATATTGCTTAATCCCTTATCCTTAGAAATAATATTATTCCAATACGCGCACGTACATCACATAAGTCCATTAGCATGCAGCAAGTGTATAAAGACTGTTTCGAACATTCGAACTCTTGCCGTAGGTGAAGGAAGGAAGGCACATCATTCATCATTATGCAAACTAATCTGACCAAAAAATTTCATCCTCAGCCATCGAAGCCAAAAGCCACCCTTCTTCTCCTTCATTCGTCTCCTATTGCCTTTGAAACTTTCCATATGACTTATGCAAATATAAATATAACCCTTGGAAGGTTACTGATGAATCTGATAAGCTCTTCACTTCACAAACACACAGACAGGCTGACTGCGACTGCGAGCAGGGAAAACTTTTTTATTCCTTACATCCTTTCAAGGTAAATCAAATATTATTATTGACTCTTTTCTTCCGTAATATAAAATTGAGAGGCTTTATTGACTCAAAATGAGACGAGAGGGAGACCCAGTGCGATGACTTTTCTCTTCCTACTGGCTCATTATTATTCCTTATAACTTCTTGATCCTCAAGACAGATTGAATCAAAAATACATTGAAGATGACAAAATCTTTTATTCCATCTTTCTGAGGGATAGGCTCACCACAGAACGAAAAGACTGGGGTTCACCCTTTTGAAATGTTTAAAGAAGTTGCCAATTACATTGAGATTTTCTTCCTATCTTCGTAGAGATGAGGGATTAACACCCATTAAAATCACAGAAAAAGCTAAGATGAAAAAATCTTTCTCACACAAAGTTACTATTAAAAGGAAAAGGTTGTAGTTTGTAGTGCAAGTCACACAAGAGACAAACCCTTTGGTATACAGTGAGTACAGGTTAACGTAGACGCACACATATATGTAATAGTAACAGTGACAAGAAGAATCACACAACTCCACCCGAGCCTACACCACCAAACAATTTACAAGCACTTAAGTTCATCTGTTGCTCTGAGGTATTAAAAAGTTGAGGTAAATAAGTCTTGGTTGAGGAATGGAATAATAAATCTAAAGATAACTGAAGAGTGGACGACGACACGACGCACCCTCCTCACTCCACGTCTATTTACATTAGATTAAACAATAGGCACACCCTACAGGGGCTCCTCTCTCTCTCATCTCTCAAAAATATCTCCTTATCTTCTTGCCACCCTTACTATCTTTGAAGTTTGAAATCAGTTGAAGAATACATAATCATAAAACTCTCTTCAAATGTCTGACGATCAGCTATTGATGATTATCAATGGCTGAAAGAGAGAGAGAGAGAGAGAGAGCAAGTGATACTCTCTCTCTGTCTCTCGAGACTCGAATGTCGATTGAATTGAAGTCGTTGGAATCACAAGAGGCATATCATCATTGAATAGAAGTGATGTGGCTGTGTTAAAGTACTACTTGTGTCATTTTGTATGCTGATTGCACCTCTCCTCTAACTTTATCTCCTGCTGAATCTACTCAAATGGGAGGAAGAGTTAATAATGTGACCGAATCTAATCACAACTTAATGATTTTCTACGAAGAAGGTCCTACTGACCACAAGACGAAGGAAAGGTTCTTCGAATGGAATTACAAGATAAGGAAACGTGCTCAGCACGCTAAATGTCTTACAAACTCGCTCACACATCGAATAATCTAGTCTTGCTTGTGAGTCTCCTAATCTTTGGAGAGACTGGAGAGGAGAACACATTTGTACACTAAAAACCTTTGTACACACATCCACGTCCACCTCAGAATTTCCAACAAGTCTTTTAGCCAGTTTTCCAAAGTTTTTCCATTAAATCTTCTCTCATGTAATTTTTAATTACCTACGAAATAACCTTATGGGTTGAGTATTCGCCGCACAATGTGTTGGTCGCACGCATGGAGCATAAAAAATTGCCTTCATGCTCTCAAGTTGTTGCTTAAGTTTTTAGTGTAACTCTAATAAAGTGAGATGATACGGCGAGATGATGAATGGAAGGTTATCCTCGTTTCCTCTCGTTTCGATGATCGTCCTACATGGGGGGTGTCACGAATCATTTCAATTTCCAAAGGAATTAACCAAATCACTTGGAATTTTAACATGTTTGTTTATCTGAAAACATTAGGATGGGTACGAAGTACGAAGGGAGAGATAGAATGCTTGAGCTACTACTACACACTACATTGTAGTCACTCTCTGTACAATTCGAGTTTCGAAAGAGGACAATAAATATTTATTAAGTATAATTGAACATGCAACAAGTCCATTGGATCGTGTCATCCCCTACGGATTTGCTTGACTGGACTGTCAACTCCTCATTTAAATTTATACAAATGTCAACTGACTCAAGAAGGAGCTAATTAATTGCTGGATTGACTCACAGTCGACCTTTCATGAGATGGGTGATCGGTATTTCTACATTCTGCCTAACTCACAACGCAACTCGGTAGGACTTGATTTGATTGAAGGAAATAAAATGCTTCTGGTGGATTAGATGAAGTGCGAGAGAGAGAAATCGATGGACAGACTCTCATCAAAATGTCCCACAGAGAGTGATTTCCAATTTATATAATTTACTTAACTCCTGGAGTTAGGAAATGTCAGGCATTTCAAAAGAGGAAGAATCACTCACTCATAATTGTTATCCAACGGTGTTCCTTCAATTGCTGCATTGTCTTTGTCACGGTTGTTCGTCCTTGTCCAGTAGAAAGTTGGGCCACGATTGACCAAATGTGAGCCAAAACGGCATTCAAGTGTCATATCATCCCCTTCTGTGACATCTCGCATGTCATCTCCCAGGACCATCGTGCTCAGCAAGAGTCCTGCAAATAAAAAATTATCATCGTCAGCATCTCCATCACTTTTACACAATTATTCATACATTGATTGATACGCATTTATCATTCTAAGCAAGCAATAATGGAAGGCTGAAGCTGTGCTTGTTTATTTTATAGCATCCCCGTCGTAATAATGATGATGCCTGCAATGCTCCAACTCGTTTTCCAAGCATTTCATTTCTATCAGAATTATTATTGTCATTAAAAAGAGTGAGGCAAGGAGAGGAAAGAGGAAAGCAAGTCGATGGGAAAGCAACAGAGGCGACAAAAAAGTCAGAATGTCACTATTTATGAACACATGTAGACAAAGTACCATGACTTTGATGGTGACAATAATAATGACCATTTAGTGCAAAGTCATTCTTAAATATTAAAAAATCTAGGAGGACTGATGTACTGTTATGTTGGGAAATTAAACGCACCATGAAGAAGAGCCCCGTCGAAGAACTCCAATCGTCGATTCTTTTCATGGTGAAGTGAATCATCCTTAAGGCCCATCATCAATTCTCTCATTATTCAGACTTTATCGTACGTGAAACTTTCAATTTTATAATGTGAGACTGGAGAGGTAACTTCCAATGTTCTGTTGCTCAACTCACTCATACTTGCGTCTGTACATCCATAAATTCAACTTATGAATTTCTTCATGCAGAAATTACATATCGTGCCTGTTAAAAGGACACCGTCAACCGTAGAAGCTGTGTAGTCCCTTCCCGATAGAATACTTTCAGCCCTGAAAGTTATGCAGACATGAGTTGGTTTCAATGAGGAAAGAATTCCATTTCATCCTCCGTATGTGAACAACTTTTATTCTCTCCGGATTGTAAAGTTCTTGGAAACTTTGTCTTTCACAAAACCCTACAGGCTAAACAGAATGGGCGAGTTCAAATGAGGAAATGATTTCGTGCGTTATGATTTTTGATCAGTAGGCTGGACCTTAGAAAAGACGAAAAGAGTGTCCTTTTACTTTTTTTAGTCAGTTTAAAAAGATGTAATTTTCTTTTCAGTCAAAAGTATTCATGCCTGCATTGTAACATTGTGTGTGTACACAGTATACACAGGGAGTTAATATTACTGTTCATTATTTTTCGGTAAAATTCCACCGAGGAAAATGCTCTGAAATGCAACTTAATGAAGATGTCAAGCCTCTTGTGCAAGGATGTTTTTTCTTTGAAGTTTTAAGTATGCACACACGAATATTTAGTCCTGCAGGCTTTATGCTTTATGAAACAAAAGTTAAAATCATCATCATCATCGCTGATGATTCTGTGATCCTTTAAACTTTTGTTGTAGTAGGCGACACTTTGTTCCATTAATAGAGAAGGATTCTCCACCCAAGTAATTTCAATATCATTTGAATTCCTCTATTTCAACACCTTTACGAACAAACACAACAGACGAAATGAATACTGTGAGTTCATTAATCATTACTCCTAGTGACTCTTCATCACTCTTCTACTCGGATAAATCCTTTTAGAACTTTTTTACTATTAGGTGTTCACAGCAGAAAACAAAATCCTACGCCCGGCTATGATTTCCAAGAACAAAAGTGTAACTCATGAAAATATTCAAGAGCCAGGCATCTCAAAGGATAAAAAATTATCTCCTCCTCTTTTAAGTTCAACAAAACATAATAGTTCAAGTGTAACAGTTCTACTTTCACACAATGTCACTTTTCCGTGTTTCTAAAAATTGTCGAGAGACTTGTACATGCGAAATACAATCACGATGTTGCCTACACTTTAAACATAGATAAAAACAGCAAGTAGATCACAAAAGCCTTTTCATTACTGCTGAATGATCTCTCGTCTCAAAGTAAAAACTTTGTTACCCCTTGATAATACGTAAATAACTCATGGCACAGGGAACAAGCGAGTGTTCCCAGGTCCCGGACAAATGTCAAAAAGTGTTCACAGTAATTCATACATATCTATTCTCCTAACAATTCTCGCTAACTACATAATTACCATTTATACTCTTTCTTTGCTCCAGCTAGTCTACTTCTTATCCTTTCTCCGTCTTATCTTTTATTTCTCTGAGAATGACAGAAACATAATTAGGTACATGAGCTTTTCCGTTGACACCGCATCAAACCATGACTAACGCTCTTGAGTAAAACTTGCCCTCTTAATTTACGCACAGTTCAACTGTGACACTCTAAGTGTCGCACTGGGCTAGTAGTTCAATTGAGATAAGACGAAAGTTTCTTTCTTATCGAAAGGGTTGACTTGCTTGAGTATTTCTTAATTCTATATAACAAATCAGCGTAACTTCACTTACATTTGATCCCATGTTCAAAAGTCCTATTACACTTGTAATGACTTCCACACCATTAAAACGACAAATTGATCATTCCTTGCTTAACGAAAAATCCTTATCCCCATCCCCTAAGTTCAGCTTCCTCTTAAAATTACATTTGAACTATTTTGAAGGAGCAGATTTTTGGTGTACAATTACCCTTTTACAGACCCTACAATCATGTCATGTCACCAGGCCAGAGTCTCCAGTACACCGTAAAAATTCTAATAAGCTATTACGCACGTTACAAAAGTTTTTTGCTTGACTCTCTCAAAAATTTATGTCCATTTGCCCTTCTCTGACACATGTCAACAAAGTTAAGCTCATTTATTTCATTTAATCTTCAGAAACATTTCTCTCTCTCATATGGTTTACATGGTTTGGTTTCTCTAACACATCACCCACAAATAACACACAAAATGAACTGTCTAAGTAGGCCTTGTGCGTTTCATTACATCGTGGGTAATATTCTAATCTCTTTTCTCAAATATTTTAGACGAACTTGGGTCGGTTTATAAATCGCTGGAATAAGTTTTTTCCTCGCACCCCATTACTTCTTTAAATACGCGATCACTTTAATACGAAGCATCCGCTCCCTCTAATCTTAATCTTTTTCCCCAAACCAGTTTCATTTACAATTACATAATAACAATAACGCGAAGTAATCCCATCATTTCTGGTCATCAGATTGTCTAGTTTAAGTAACGCATTAAGCTCATCTTCACCCCGTGTGTAAAGCCTATCTTATCGTTATCATAAATCTAAAAAGCTTGCAGAAGAAGGAGAGTGTCATGAGAAGAATATGTGTTACTCCCATTCAAACGAGCTAACCAGGTATGGTTGAAATGACACTGGGATTGGATCTATGACTGACTTCTCTGAATAAGAAATCCTTTTACTTCATTCTCCAGGAATTTTTTATGAATGGTAGAAGGGATTCTTGTCCATTTTTTTCATCAAATAAAAAATAATGTCCCTTTGTACAGCTTTTTTATTCTCAGAAACGACAGGGATGTGTATAGGCTCCTTAAGTTCCTTTCATTGGTGTGCATTAGACCAAATTTATGAAATGAAATGCGTTCCAGGTATAAAAATTTATTTGAAAAATGCAGTGAAGTTCTAAATCCTCAGCAGTAAACTGCAGAGGTAGAAGAAGATACCAAACCCTTTCGTACGGTAGAAAAGCTTAACTGCTCTTAAATCATTATTAAAGATTTGATTCGGTTGTTCGAACACATAAAAAAGGCAGTCAATGAACCAACTGCTACTCCCGATGATTCTTTCTTTCTCTGGCTAGGAGATAAACCTACATCAAAGCTGTAAGTGGAACCTTAAAGGTAACCTAAGGCTAAGAGACGTCACTAAATCTCGTTATGCTCATCACAATCAGCCTTACAATTAGATTAAGTCCAAACCGTGTCTCGCAGTGTCCCTTGCAGCAAACTCGGAACTTGAAAAAAGATCAACTAGGAATTTTGGACACTTTACCTAATTTCCTCTCTATAATCTAGTTCGCTCTAGATCACATTAACTTTTTTGTTTTCAAGGAGTTATCAAATCAGTTCCAGGAGAAGTTAGAAGCAAACTACCTTTTACGGTTTAATGATAATTTAAACTTCAAATGGAAAGTGAGAGAGAGAGAAATCAAGAAGCTCATCAATCTACCCATCACTACGAACAGCAGAGGCAAAGGGAAGTACAGTAGACTGCACTCTGGGTTTATATATTTCTTTGCAAGAGACGACTTCAATCGCTAGTTGCTTGGGAAGGGAGTTGCTCACTTCAAAAGTTGTAATTATGTGATGTCATAGACGAGCAAGGAGTGTTTGGTGCTCGCTGTGTGAGTATCTCCAAAAGAAGTTAGAAATTTTTGTCAAAAATGATTCTTTTAAAGTGAGAGATGATGAAGGAGGACAAGCCCTGCCTTTCTTGGCTGGAGATTCCGTCATTTCTCTCCCTTGGATGTCTTTTGCCGTTCTGCCCAAAGAGTCCGTAACTTCTCCTCTAAGTTCTGATCTTTGAATCAACTCACTGAAATGTGGGTTTCTGGATACTTTACGACGGATTGGATGCTTCAGGGGATACTACACACTATGACACACTATTCTCCCCTTTTACCATACAAGCCAAAAACAAAAACTCCCTGTAACTTTTTTGAACCCATCAGGACAAATGGCAGACATTCATACAAGGACAGAATGAAAACGAAGAATTTGATTTTCAGGATTCCCAGCAATCCGACTGAACTTGCAAACTCGCGATCTAGTGAAAAGACATTTTTGAGTTTTCCATTGTTTTTCACTTTGCTTTGGTGTTCTTTCGCGAATCCACCTCCATTTGTTTCGTTCCCCTTTGATGGAAGTTTCTGTTAACTTCACAAGTGCAAAAGTGACGACGTTGTTGGGTTGACGATGGCCTTGTGTGTAGAATGCAATAGCAAAAGGTATTTCTGGTTTCTTGCATGTCACAACAAACAAATGGAACAAAAAGAAAGTAGCTTACAATGGAGAAACAATGAAAGAAAAGGCTCAAAACCAGAGTTATACACATGCAAACACATACATGCATATGGAGAAGTAGCCTTGAAACCAAATGTCGAATAATGTGTTTGAATGTTCATCGTCTAATGCATAAAGACACACACACACACATATGCACACATACAAAGACAAAAAAATCGGATTTGAAATTGGATTTTTATTGCACACAGTAACAATTCCTATTTCCCTGCAACTTGTGAACTCGTTCGAAATCCAAATTCTGTACAACACTCAACAACATCTTTACTGAGAGAAAGAAAAATAAGCAACAGGAATACGAATTGTCTACGCTTTGTCTCCAGCCGAGTTTCTGTGTGCCTCTCACCATTTTCACCAAATGGATAAAGTCTTATCGAAATTACGCTTGAATTGAATGCTAAAGAGAGAGCATCTTGTTCACACGTACGTACATGTGCAATTTTCTTTTATTCCTCGGAACTTCAGCAGAGGCAGACATACGCTTACATTTGTGAGGCCCTACATAACAATGTGTACACTTGGAGAAGAAAAACTATAAGTGCCAGCCAATTCTGACGAAGACTGAGAGTTTTGCACTTTCAAGTTCCAATTCAGAAGTAGTGGAACAAAATGTACAAAAAGAGAACTTTCTTCACAATACGCTGAATACTGAATGCTCCTTCTCTCAAAATATTTATTACACTTTTTACACTCTGTCATGTCATACGAGACTCAGAATCAATAAACTGTACAAATATGAAATACATGGGTGTCAACGATAAAATCGATTGCTAAAAATCCTCTGTGTGTGTGCTACTACATTCAACTACAGTTCACTAATGGAAGCAAGATTGTAGAGTTCTGGTGTATATAGAATTCTAGAATTCTAGACTCGTAGTCTTGTGTGACAAACTGCCAAGTCTCTATATCTATCGTCTCTGACCAAGCGAAAAACTTCTTTTTTCAAATGTGACACATGCATGATAGATACATTTGTGAAAACATTTATTTATTCTTTAACAATATATATATATTGGCACTGGGAGCTTCGAGATGATATTGGTGAGCAGCTCTCACTCACTATCGAAAATATAAATTACAGTATGAATCGGTTTGGCCAAACATCTGTCATTCTTATGTTGTGCTGCTTCCACACACAATTTTCTTCTCTGTCAAATGGGATTGTAGCACAAGGCTTCTATTTTCCATTTAGAAGGAAAAACTGAAAAACATACCTATCTTAAACTCAGGAGAGTGATGGGCCTATAGATATCTGCTTCTATTAAACCTTCGTGAGTGTATGTTCCATCCATATCTCAATCTCCTTTCTTCAACCACTTCAAAGAATCGAGAGACAGACGGAGAGACGATCAGAAGGAAGCCCGGATACTCCACAGGGTTCTGGACAAGGTGTTGGTTTGCACGCTTCTTCAAGCGTAAATAACCAACAACCCTTTACACAAAGAGAGGGACTTTGTTTGTTGCTCAACATTGGAACAATTAGCTTCTTTCCTAAACCTCAACTTCCATCCTTTAGCAAAGTACATGTGAGTTTCTTAAAGTTCAAAACTTGGGGATTTAACATCTCCAGAAACTCCACTAATCATCTTTCCTCTCTAACTCGCTACCACCGACGTGTACAACGTGCTCTTCCAGAGTTCCTTTCCGTTTGCTCACCTTCTCAAACTATTAACTACTAAGTAGATAAATAAATATAAATAACAAAGTCAAAAAGAACAAAAAGGATAAAACAAGAAGGGAATAATGGATGAGGAGGAAAGTTTTATTTTACTTTGGGGAAGATAAGCAAGTGTACAGCAGAGGTAACGAAACAAGTACGTATTCTTTTTATCTGAAGATTCCCATTTTCTTACTAGGCCAGTAGAAAAAGAGACCTGTAAGTGTATTTTTGTTATAAGAAAAGAAGATAAAATGTAGCCATCCTACCCCAACAATCTCCAAGAAGGGATACACATAAACTTGAGCGGACAAATCTCATATTTTTTCTTCCAGTGTTTTATTATATTCACCCTTTTGTTCGATTTTATACAACAGAATCTCTCATACACGTAAGAAAGAATGGAAGAGTTCAAGCAACCATGAGATGCTACACACATACACACACAATGTCCTTTTTAAAGTCTTACGTGAACCCAAGATGAAGGAATCTTACTGCGTACACACACAAAGACGAAGGGCTTAGATTGAATCTAAGGACCTTATCCAAGGTGAAGGCAACCAAGAAGACGCATCTTCTACAAGACGACCATCACTTTCAGACAAAATGGATTAAATGCAGCCAGCCAACCAGATGACTACTTCTATAAATGCAATTGTTCCCCACTACAAAACTTCCTTTTCTATTGTCTGTTCATCTTCAGAGATGCAGTGAGAGTTCACTTAAGACACAAAAGTTTATTATACAGCAAGGCAAAAGTTTGAAAGTTCGATTGATGGAAAGTAATACGCGTATGGGAATGCCACTACTCTATAATCGAACTTCGAAAAATGTTTACGCAAAAGTGCGTTCCTCAATATTCCTACAAGATTCTGTGGAATTTTATTTTCTGTCCCTATCCACTTACGAAATCATCTCTGGAAATTTATTCTTCCAACTTCATTCCCCATTCAGTGAAAGGAGAAGGATCAAAATCACTGCCACAAACAGAAGAACAGCGAACACTACGAACTACCACCACTACCTTATCAAATCCAAGTGGAATCAAGTGAACCAAAAATACACCCGTCTCTCCTATTCCCAATATACCAACCACTTCTTTACTTTCTTCATTTCATGAGACATAAAGAAGAATAGACAACACAAGAACAATTCGTAAGACACAGAAAGACCTGAATGTGCAACCATTTTACTGTTGAATGGAGATTGCTCCTTCTTTTCTTGGAATTTCATTCCTACATTTTATTATAATGCTTATCTCTCCTTTCAACACTTTTACTCTTCTTCCATCCTCTCGAAATGGAGAAAAGGTGCACATTTACTCCGAAACTTCTCAAGCACCCATCTCTCAACTTCACCCACCCACTCGCTCATTGAACTACACTAAAAGATAATTAACAGTCAGTCAATTTACAAATACAATAATCAAACTTCTCTCAAACTGTAGGACAGGAGGAGGGGAAGGTTGTTCGAACGGATGGTGGAAATTAGAAAACGCTCGGAAGAATGAAGGTCGATACGATATACCTACAGCCTACAACCGCAACGCATACAAACGCAAACGGAGAGTTTGTGCTTCAACTACCTTTGCAACATTTGTATCCAATAATAATACAAACTTGTTTTTTCCTTTCCACAACAAAATAAATTTCATCAATGATTATAAATAGTAACTGGAAACCTTTGTCTGACCCAACACCATCCACAAACCTTCATCCATCCTCCTTTTGCCCTCTCTTTCTTATATTCCTTCACATTTTCAAAAGGAGATCATGAGGAAAGATAAACTACCCAAGTTTCTCATTTCACTTGCTAGCGTCCATTCCTAATAAATAATTATACTTGACTCTTGAAGTACAAAAATACAAAAATAAAAATGAGTTTGTTCTCATATAACAAACTTCTAATAAAACAAATCACACCTGCCAACCACTTTACACCTTCCACAATTCTTGTTAGTTTCTCGTTCGTTCGTAGTGTGGTAAACGAGTTCAACTTCTGTGACTACTGCTCACTATGATGGTGATGCTGCAGTATGAAAGGGAATTTTTATACTTTTTTCATTTCTCCCTGCAACAAACAAAGTTACTTTGTACTTTGTGTTGTAGACTTTTAAAAAGTTACAAGTTAACCCGACTCTCATTTATACCCTTCAAGTATCTTATTACTCTCCTGCCTTCTTATTTCTCACAACGATGCACTTATACGAAACATAATTTATGAAATTAAAGAAAGACGTTTGCCTCATACGCTGAGAATTTTAATGTACTCATTTCCTTCCTGGAACAAAACCACTTTCATCTCGTTCGTTTGCATAAGTTACTGGGAGAGTTAAAAATCCAGTTCAATATCATTAAATCTCTTGATGTTCCTCTCTCATTACAATTACACTGCTGGGTGGTTTGATTTATGCCTGCATCTAAAATGTGAAGCTACTCTCCGTGATAGAGTGGAACTATCGATTTTTATGTCAAAGCAAATGCACAAAAATCTTGAGAAGCGCCTACGTGCTATCAACTACTGAACACTGCTGGTAGAGCATTAATTTCTTTCGTCACGTATGCTCAGCTTGTAGTTGACGTACTGTTGTGTGTGTACGTAAATCTGAATTGCAAATTCGATTCAATCGAACAACAACTAATTCACGTGTGTGTATGAAACGAAGGGACGGAGACCGACCTCATTCGTGTAGTATAAGTAATAATATTGCTTTCAAACAAATATCTCAAGCTGTGAGTTCGCTGCTTTCCGATTTACTAGCAATAACAATTAGACGAGGGAGTAGAGATAGCCCCTGACTGTATGGATGGTTGAGTTGGTGTGATAAGACACACATATATGCATACATTAAGTTGCCAAACAGGGTCATCCATTCCACTTATCCGGTGGTAAGGAGACAAGGAAAGGTCTAAATGTCTTCAGGTAGTGCAAATAATTTAATTCAAACTAATGGGTTCCTCTCTAGCTAACCACACATCTGCGTGCGAGTATTAAAAGCGACTATAGGCAGGAGAGAGTGTATCTCTTTTGTTGTTGGTTACTGAGACAAGTCAGTCTTACTTTATTACCCCTATGGAAGGGATTTATTTACTCGGCCAGTGATGGTAGACACGACAAGTTAATATAGGAAATTAAGGAACTGCAAATGGAGTCTTATTTATTGCCAAATCGAAACAAAATTACGAGCTTAGCATAAAACAACCAACCCGCAACGGAACAAGAAACTAATTGAAGCCAAGAAGACTACATTAACTATGAGGCAATACTCGGGCAAACATTAAAGGATCAACTTCAGAGCATATTTTCCTTTTGGCTTCTTTTCTATAACTTTTCTGCTCAGAAAGTAATTGGCAACTTGGTTTGCAAAGAGATCAAGCTCAGATTCTCAGAGAGTCCTCAACAGCCAAAGGGAAGTTCAAAGATTCTTCGGTAGATTCATTTAGACTTCATCACGAAATGGATTGAACGAAAAATGTGTACTCATACGTTAAAAAATATGGATCTCCATCACAGAGGCTGTGAAGGTTAGGAAAGAGGGACGAGTAGGTCTACCGATCCACGAGTGTTGTATGTTTAATCTCACATATAAATAAAGTTACATCACACAAAACTGATTTCTAATCAGACAGCTCTCTCCCATCTTCCACCACATAAATTCACCTGAATCGTGAGATTGCTTGAGAAGTTTGCGTGATCCTGTGTTTCATAAAAGAGGCTGTAAGTATGTTGCATATCGTAAGTAATATTTTTCCATCATCAAAGAGCAAATTTAACTGACCACGGTTAGCTTTAACAGGTAGACGCTACCCTTCACAAATGTAGACTCAACCGGCTTTTTCTCTCACAAGAAGAAATATTCATTCTTCATCAGCCCAAAAATCAATTTATACTCAATTTTTTATCTCCTCAAAGTAATTATTCAACTTCGGCTGTAATCAAACTGGATTTTGTAGGAATTCACTCTTTTCAGCGGAACAACATTATTACAATAACTTGCAGACTTTTAATGACTTTTACAAAATGAAAGATCTTGCTAATTTCTTGTTGGTGAAGTAGGTATTGCAATAACACATCGAAAAAGTTTTATCAGTGTGTACTGGGGTAACATCTTAAAATACTTCAGTTAAAAATGAGCAAATTTTAGAAACAGAAATTACAGCACCCTACCATTTCAAAGACGCATCCCTGAGGAATTTCCATTCAAGTTAGCTGTTAATTTTGAATTTATGAATGGCTTGAATCGCAAATCTGAGCAAAAAGCGAAACAGCTCCTTCTTCGTTGGAACTTTTGGCATAGGAGAGTACTTTATGGTACTAAGTCAAGATTCACTTTATAAAATACATAAATTCTAGTTGTTGTATACATCCATACACATCTACCCTAGTTCGACACAAGTAACGCTATTTATTATTAAGCGTTATCTCAACAAGAAATCCCAATAGTTTTCTCTCTCGTGTTTCTCAGTGAGTTTCTAACAAGGAACAAAATTATGGGCTACACGAGGAATAAAAGCGTAACTTCCGAGGAGCTAGTTTAGCTCCATTGTATTTGCTAAAGATCGGCTGAGAAAAGTGCTGAGAAAGTCTCTCTCCCTTCGAGTAGTGCTGCTTGACTTCGACTCGGACAACAATCAGACAGCACACCTGAGAATTTCCCAAGATGAACAACACAAGCACCCGAGGAAGGTACAATAATCACGAGAATCGTAATAATAATTGCATCGCCTAACTTGCAATGACTGCACCCGTGAGCAAATTTTCCCATCATACATTTGTACGGACACTGGCCTCAGTTTTTACTTTATCGTGTCTGCTTCGGGTTTCTAACCAGCTGCATATTATCATATCATATATTCCTACCGTAAAAAGCACAAAGCAGGAGCTTATCTTAGTTAGTCCTCAGCAAAAATCCAAGTCTCTGCTGATGTGCTCAAGAATACATTTGAGCTTTAGCTATGCTTCGTTTTAAAAAGCACCCGTGAATTTCCATCTTCATCAACTCCTTCTAAATACATTTTGCCGTGGGCACCGCAGCAGTCTTTTAATAAAGTTTGGTCCATCAGCAAAACCTTTATCATTAAAAACTTGTTCATCTTTTCTCATTTTATTTCTTGACTTATTCACAAAACAAACGTGTGCAAAAAAGGCTACAACCATCCGTGTACTCTGCTTCACGGCGACTTTTTGTTACTTATGGTGGTTTGATTGTTTTGCTTAGCCATAAAATAGCTACCTACAAGCGAAATTGAAATATACAACAATATATGGATGAGTAGATTTCGATAAAAATATTATCGATACCCGATGCAATCTTTATTTCCTTCCAAGAAGATAACTGACGCCTGCATACCTACGCATAAAAGGGGTTTCCACCCTTTAAAATTACTTTAATAAAGTTCACCTCTCCATTTCTTCGAATGCATCGCAACACTACACACATAGCGTGATGACTTTTACTGAATATCATTCCAATATTATCAACCTGTTTCTAATCTTCTTAAACATTTGCAAGTTTTGCTCTTGTTTCACAGATAATGAAACGACCGATCCGAAGAAGCACATTGCCAAAATTCCAACCTTCTCTCTTTCGACGAGACACAAGATGCATCGTAACGATATAATTGCTTCTACAAAAAGGTAATCTACCTGCCTACAGACACTCCTTCCTTGTTTGATGAATCGATGATGGAATCGGCCGACTATGTGCAATTGTATCTTGCAATAAAACTTTTCCAAGTTTCTCCATACACGCACACAATGTCTTCAGAACAATCGTGTTTTTTCAACAACCATATTGGCAGATGAAGATAGGGGATCAAAAACTATTTTATCAGAAATTATCTACATAAAATATCATACATCTGAAAATTCCTGTGAATTGATAATTTGGTTGGGCATTGTCTTTGGTATTTTTCGAAGAAAGAAATGTATAAAAAAAGCTTGTGAAGGTTACGTTTACGCTGACTGGACGGGTGTGTGCCAGTAGTTTTGATAAAATGCCCAACTGCAAGTACAAGTACAACTACACAGACACACACACTACCTGTTCCTCTGCCTCAAGTGTGTTTCATCTTTCCAAGGATCACATCCATCTAAACCCGCAATCATCGTCATCGTTGTAATAATACTCGGGTAATAACAATGCTAATGATCCCTTTTGATTTAGATTGGTAGAAAAACGCAGTCTTTTATTATTCCTTTCCTACTATTCTTCTCAAAGAGAGTCCAGAGACTCGGAAAGAAAGGAATTCAAAGTCTGAGGAAAACAACAAAATCATACAGAATTATAAGTAGTAAAAGAACCCGATCGACCTTATGCACCTCTTTAATACAAAATTAATGTTATGTATTATGTACACTTTGTGCATCATTTATTTCATAAGTTTCTTTTGGTGGGTGGATAGGAAAAGAGGAATTCCCTTTGATGAAGACAGAAGGCCATTTAATCTGTACTTCTGTGTACTCCCTACTGTATTGCTCAGCATGGGCTAAGAGCTCCTCTTCTACCTGATCGACGGATTTAATTGCAAGAAATGATACACTTCCATGAGTAATGTATGCATACTATTAAATTAACATCTTGTAGAACAACATTCTCTCCAAACAACTCTGCCTACCTTTTTGCTCTCTTTCAAGAAATGAAAATACAGATCAGGTTGCAATTACACCTTTGCTCGCTCATCTTCAACCATCAACTTGATGCATTGTGACTGACTGACTGACTCCTTTCTACTGGATTCACCTGATTAAACGATTTACCTATTTTTTTGCTTCCTCATGCTTGTTATTTCAACGCAGGGAATAGGGAAATTCCTAGTGCAGTCAATCATCAGCTGAAGTTAAATTACTTGGCTTTTCTGTAAAGGAAAATATTCTCTTCAGAGCTTTTATGCACGAATGAAAACTCTAAAGATTTCAAATTTACACAGAGCTAGTTCTCTGTAGACATGATACAGAAAGCAAATACGACGGTTGAAAATCCTTGAAAAAACAACCAATCACTACAAACTTTTTACTCGATCAAAGCAATTAAAACAAGCTAACGCAGTGCAATTTCCCATAAACAAGTCAAACTCACAGTTTATCAGTGGCTTGTGACATTCGGTAGATTTGTTACCCCGGAGTTAATACAAATGGCACAAATCTGATTTACTTTCTCTTCAAGCTCATTAAAATGTTTACCTTTTCAACTTAAAACTTTTATGTCATTAAGAATACAAATAGTCAACACTTGAGTCGACCCTAATTTCTAGGCAAAAAATACTATATACTCGGAGTACCGTGGAATTCGATAGGATTCCAACATTGCTGTTTCAAGTCCCGCAGAACTTTATTATGAGAGGATGGGGAAGGCAAAAACAAGTTTTCCTTCGTTTCCAGCCGACGAAGTGAAGCAGAAAGTCATAGATCTTTCATCTCATTTCGACAAATCCGACAAGGAAGGATTTACACCAAAACCATTCCTCTTTCACAAATTTTACTACTAAACAGACTAACTAGAGAGTGAAAGGACACGATCTCTTGATTTACTTCCAAGGAACTTCAAATAAATACATTTTTTGTTCCTTTTCCTACTGCATGAAGTATGCAAGTCTATTTACTAGAGATGACTTCACTATATAATAAATCTCTGGAGCAGGAAAAAGAGATTGCTAGGACTCAATTGAGATTTTCAGATCAAAAGAAATAATATCTCAACTCTGCGTACAAAAGTGAGCAGATTGAGCTCAGTCAAGGGGGCTTCAAGAGTGCCTTATGTATTTTCTAGTTCTTTAATCTGTTGCTAAAAATACTTCGTAGAAAACACTAAATTCTCTACTTGTCTTGCGTACTTTTCTTCGTAATATCTTAAGTTCAAATTATTCCTAATGCCTCACAAAGCCGATTAAATTAGTCTACCATCAACTTCGAACATGTAGCTACTTGATTTTTTCGCAAGTGAATATAGATTTAGGTAATGGAGTCTGTTTGCTAAGTAAATTCTAAGAATCCGTTGAGTACTCGCCTCTTTCGGCTACCTTTTCAGTAAATAAAAGCCCATCGAAATTTCCAGTTTACTTGACAAGTAAGCTAACTCCTTAGGGAAGACATGGTTCTCCGTTCCCATGCAGTATGCAGCACTGTGTAAACTGTGAACTACGCTTATCATCCAAAGTAAATTACATTAGGTTGTGCGATAGGAATATACTCCTTGAGTTTTCTACATGGTTGGTTTTTATGGGCTTCTTTCACACAGATTGATGAAGATAATTTAAAATGGATGTATGTGTATATCTACTTTACAGGGATTAATAGTCTCCACGTAGTGCGTATTTACTTGTGCATGGACTTTGCCAACCTCACATAATATTTACTTTGTGATGTGCGAGCGTCACTTGTATCAGGCCAAACTCATCTGCTCTTTAATTAACAACCCTTCAACAAACAAAGTAAGTAATTTACAAGCTTGTA
>JAQGAD010000867.1:0-27123 GCA_034696625.1 Isotomurus palustris
TGAGGGTTTCATCGAATACGAATGATTTCTTTTCGTTTTTGAGTTCTCCTGACCTTCCATCGCAGCTGAGTTCCCAGCAGGAATCATCGGAATCAGCAAAATCGGCCACTCGTTTGGCTTGTCTTTCGTTGATGATAGTCACATGGACTGTGGAATCTTTGAATCCGACTTTGAATTTGTTTCCCAGGGTTAAACAAGCTGACACAGGTTTCGAGAACTTTACTCCTTTCTTTATGATTTGGAGAGGTTGGCTGTTCACGAGGAAGCAGTTGTTGGCGAGAAGTCTGAGGACTTCTTTAATCTTCCTTTCGATGTCTGAGAGGTTCATTGGCAGTAGGAATGGATCGAGTGCTCCAAGGCGCTGGTTTGCATTGTTAAACTGTCGGATCTGCTTGAGTATTGTCAGGACTTGGGAAGCAAGCTTTTCAAACCAAACTTGGATTGTATCGAGGGATACTGGATTCTCCACAGGAGATCCGTTGAGGACTCTCTGCTGTTGAGTCTTCCACACGACAATGTAATCGTCATACAAAGTTTTTTGCAGGGAGACAGCTTCGCTGACATTAAGCGTACAGATTTCGGTGATCTCAATCTGAAGCAGTAGAATGGCTGCGATCTTGTTGAGAAGGAAAGAATAGTTTCCAGAAGTTAATAAAGTATTACAAATGAGATTGGAATTGAAATGGACGTATATATGTTAACATTCAATGGATACCTTTTCTTCTATAAGTTGTTCATTTTGTTGGTTCAATAGGATTTCGTTGGCAGTGACGGAAGCTATCGCTTGTTCTGAAAAATCGGAACCATTTTTCATTTCATTCATTTTTAAGGAAGAGTTTGTTTCTGGAATAAGATTCAAGGTTGAAAACTTACGCTGAAAGGCTCGTTGACTTCCGAGGGCGCATTTCAGTTGATTTTCCTCGGCTTCGAGTTGCTGCAGGGGGCTAAGGTTTCTGGCTATTTGAAGCTGCATGGAGTTAAGCTTTTGGCCTACAGAATTCATTAGATGCTTCTGGGTTCGTAGGATGTCGAGTTCAAATTGAATGCATTGACGGAGCATGGAGAAGATTCTTGATGAGTCCGTTAAGCAAAGGGTCTATTTCAGCAGTAGAAGAAAAGACAAACGTTGCAAGTTTGGAAACGGAAACAGAAATATGAGAATATGAGACTATACGCCTTGGGAATATGAGAATAAATATATATCCTAAAGGAATGCACCAATAAGCAGGTTTTTTGCGTTGGAGATGTTGGAGTCGTTGGAAGAGTAGCTTGCAGTCTTATGGGCCTTGCCTGGGTGCGGTTGTCTACAAAGTAGTTCTTAAGTCAAATGATACTGCGAATGCCAAGGGTCAATCGAGTTAGTCGTGTACGAAGAAAATGACGTGAGCAAGTTTACGCTGGACTGCCGACTGACACTGACAATTAAGACAACTGATACTGATGCGTTGTATGTACGGAAGTAACTAATTTTTACTTAAAACAAGCAAAGTTAATGAAGTTGTTAGCTTCAGACAATAAAAAAACATGTTAACCTTTTTCTAGTTTTAAACTAGCAGGTGAGTTAAAAACATGTTAAAAATGTTAAAATCTTAAAATCACACGAAAGCCGCAGTTGCAGCGTCTCACTGCTTAAAGCTTAAATGCTCCTGCTACTTTCTATTTATGCGAATGCAAAAAGAAACATGCAGAGTGTAGACTAAATGGATAATTACTCGACCTTAAGTTCTGGAAAGTGCTTGGAGACTTGAGGTCGGACTTCTAAAGGAATCGGAGTCGTCCCTTCTTCGCCATTCATGCGACTCTCCAGGTCTTCAACAAGTTGAGTTAGCAAAGTGTGAATCTCTTCGTCTCTCGTGATTGAGCTTTGCGTAAAGTCTACGTCGACGTCTATCCAAATGGCAATGTCTGCTGCCCTGTTCGAATTCGGGCCGCTGGAATTGTCGAAGATTGAATGTTATTTTGCACAAATATCCGAATTCGGAGAACAGTTTGGATGTACTCTTAATTGGGTCAGATACTTACCACACAGCTTTTTCAATATGCTCGGCGTAGATTCGTCTGAAGTAAAAGGGGATTTTGCAGTTATCATAAAACTCGAAGATTTGTTCGACACACTCGTTGCTCAGCTCACTGAGTTTTTTGAGAATGGACATTGTGAACTAGTTGGCTTATATTTAGGGAATATAGAGAGTAATTTATTGTGAAGATTGCTTTGTGAAAGATGAGAATGTTTAAGTGGCTTTTTCGATTGGCAGCGATGTACTAACAAAGCAAAGGGATCCAACAGACCTACCTTAACTTCCCTATTTATGCAATGCTTTTGACTTGGTTAGCACTATGAGAATTCGCACGAGAGACCTTTCCATTTACTAAGTTTTCATTAGGCATACAAATACAAGTTAATGATAAAGGGTAAGTATTCAGCATAAGGTTTCCATTTTTGACAGATAGATAATAACTCAGCGAATAGATTATAAAATTCTTAAAAGTTAATTGTATCTTGTGCACAAACTTCTGAAGATTCTATACTTACCTTTACCTTTACATTTTCTAAAAGTACAAGTATTAAAGACTTAAAGAATACAATCAACAGAAAAATTTGGCACTCATACAAAATCCTTGGTTATGGAGTATCGAAATATAATATATATGCATAGATAAATTCATTTTATTTGTTCCTAATTTTGTGTTTTAAGTGTCTTGACAAAGTTTCATATTGTTGTGGACTTGTCAGCGATGCAAGAAAAACACTTGCATGCAGTTTCGGCTTTAATGGGGTGATTTGAAATAATGTTCTAGTTGTAAGAACTGATGATGTGAGTGTCCGATTGTTTAGGTTTCATATGAAAGGGAAAAAGGATCGAAGGAATGAATGAAGGTGGCTGAGTTGGACAGATGTGGACTGACCTTTTGGATTAGTTTTCTGCTGGACATGATTGTTTCTTTCTTATTGTCAAATGGGGAAAAGGAATTGTGAATTGTGATTTTGTCACTTAGAGATTTCTGAGGGGCATGTCGGCTAAGTCAAATTAACAACTGTGTTGTGTATCAATTTATTGTATTTACGAAGTCAAAGTAGTTTAATTACTGTGCGATTTTTCATTCTTTTTTGTCGGAATGAACTAGCCGACAGAGTAATTTGTACTTACATTTCTGGGGTGAAATAAGTAAATGTAACAAGAACAATGAATACTTTTGTCACAGAGTGTGTGTAAGGTATAATTGTTGGCTAGATGACAATAAGATACTTATGAATTTTGTGATTCACAGGGTTGCGAGGTTGACCACTTTTGATGGTGGGAACATAACAAGAAATCAATAAAAACTAAAAACTATCTCCGCAGTTCAGTTGTCAGTACTACGAGAATATTTAAGCCACTTTGCTTGAGTGTATTCAGTGTATCCTCATGTACTCTCACTAGTTGAGTTTGATCTAATGCTTGAAGAATGAGTCATCACAACGGATATGCGCATACAGATAAGTGTAGGAATGATTATCAGTTTGGTTCAGATTTTTGTTATTTCTCTGGCCTTAGATTAAATCATGCAGGAGATGAAATAAGGATTTTTGTGTAACATTTGGTGCTTGACTGGCACACTTTCCAATATTCCGATAAATTGTAAATTGTAATTCAAAGGAAGTTACGAGGACGATGAATGATTTGACTTTTTGTTGGGCATTGCATCATCATCATCCATTCTTGACCTTTTAAAACCAGCTGTGATAGATTTATTTGAAATCAATAGATCTGTTTCCTTTTCTTCGTATTCAATAGAGTTGATTCAAGAATGCATACTTCAAAGTGTACTAATAATGGAATGATAAATTGAGAGCAGAGAGCAGTCAACAAACAACAGTGCACGCTCGAGATGCCTTTTGGCTAAATGATTCAATTACTACACTGCAGTTTGTATTGAGATTGGGAATTTGGGAATGTTGAGATTTTAGATGAGGAATGAAAGGGAAGTTGGGGACTTTTATCTGATCACCGATACAAATTGTGTGAAAGAGGAGAGAAGTGTCTCATAAATCCTTTAAACTGTAGATCGTTTAAGTGACGACCCTCTGTCAACCACGAGTCAATTTACGAGTATTTGGCTTACGTAAATAGTAAACGGATAATGGATCAAGTTCATGTGTAAGCAAATGTGTGTGTAGTTTCTTAGAATCAATCGGCTTCCCTTTCTCATTGATAATTACACACAGGAAAAAAGAGTGTATAGATACTGTGAGATTTATTTATCCTGTGCTTATCGATTTCTTTACGTGACATTTGAGACATTGAAACTAAAACACGTCAGTTTATGTAAACTGGTGTGAGTTTGTTAATCGTCCACAAAGTAAAGATGATAATTTACCGAGACGAATCGGTTGCTTTAGGGCATTTTTATGTTCCAGAGAGATTGTAAATCGGTAAAATGCTGTACAAGCATGAAATATCAGAACAGAAGCATCTCTCCAAACAAAATGGGCTGACCGATGAGCGTGTTCTTTTTATTGTGCTTGACATTCACAGAATTCATGTTTGTTTGTTGGAATAATATTAAAGAAGGAGACTCCGTTCAGAAGGAGATTTGTCCCGTGTAATCTGATCTTCACCCTGAGCCTCTCTTTTATTTTATGTTCAATAATACACACACGCAGAAGTAAAGAAGGAGAAATGCTGAGATTGGAGAATAGAGTTAAGTGTTGAGTAATTTGTGTGGATGAGTGAGAGTAATAAACTTGTAAAGGAGAGTTTAGAAGGACCTACGTAGCTAGTAGCTGTCGCCTTTCTCACTCTCTTTAATTACCCGTGACGATTAAAGTGCGTCCCTTTTTGTTGCTTTTATTGTTGGGAGGAGAAATAGAGATGTTGTGGTACAAAGTTTAGTTTTACATGAAACTACCTTGTCACATATGTTAGTCTGAAGTTGGTGTGCATAATTCATAACTCTAATTGCGTTCATACTTCAATCTGTGATACATATGAGGATAGCAATTATGAACAAAATGTGTACAGACTCCGTTGTCCGTGCGATTTTTGTATGAAATTTTATGAAAATTGAAATTGCGTATCAATACTTAAGAAACGAGGTTGGTTATAGTAGCAGGATATTATAACGGATGAAGGAAGATGAGATAAGGGAAGATTGCTTGTGTGTCTGAGAGTGTGTGTGGATGTATTTGCGAAATGGAGAAGAGGAAAGATATAATTAAAAGAAATACGAAATGAGATTATGGATGTGTGTGTGTGTATGACCAGTTGGTATGATTTGTAGGTAAGACATTGTGTAGTGAAGATGAAGAGACATTCTTGCAGAAGATAAGGAGAGTCGCCAGTGAGGAGCTTATTTTGGTGTCGGATTCCGACTTTCGCCTGACTCGTGTGGAATTCAGGCCACCTCGGTCATCTCTGGTAGCTAAATAAGCTAATAAACTATTTTGTAATATAAAGTGTGTGTCTCTAGGTGGTTGGTACTTTGCTAGTCTGTCTGTCTTTAACGATGTGGTTTGAAATATAGTTTTATTTTGCGTAGAGACTGAAGGAGAGCGGGTTGCGGGTTATTTTGAGGGTTTTATTGTAGGCAACTTAAGAATAAAACAAGTGGTGATTGCGATATTGCGATATTTGTATTTGTTAGTAGGTTGAGTTTTGGTTGGGGTGATTCATCGTCAGTCGTTCCTTCAGTTCCTTCCCCTTCATTTAAAGCTTCTTGACTCCTCAGGAGTTTTCCAGTGATCTCTACGGTTTCAACACAGTTGGCAGTCTTCAGCGATCAGCAGTAGCTCAGTTGCTCTTGAGGCTTCGATCAGTTCCTTCAGGTCTCTTCCTGTGACTTACTTCTTGTGGTCGTGTATTTTTATAATAACACAAGTTTCAAACGTGAGAGTGAGTGAAGTTTTGTTAAACTGCAGTGACAGTATAGTGAGAATGGGGAAAGAACCCTTCGGCCTTTTTCCCGAACAGGTAAGACCAAATTGAGACTCTGTTTTTAATTAGTGCCTTAAAATTATTTAGAATCCGTGGGAGTTAGTTTGAGTCTTCGTTTCTTGTCGTTTGGTGCAGCTGATTTGTGATTGATTCTTTCTAGTGAAAAAGTTCAACTAGGCCTTTTTTCTTTAGAATAAGTTCTACAATAAATACGAATATTGACATGGTTAATCCTCCTATTCCACTTGTGATAGCTCCAGCAAATTGGTCCACTTTCAAAGGTTCAATTTCATCTTCATCTGAATCTCCTGAAGAAGGTCCAGAATTGCTGGAAGAACTGCTTTTACGCTGTTGTTTGTTCTTCTTTGCTTGATTATTCTTTCTGTCTCTTTGTCTTTGGAATTTTATTGATTCTCTGATGTCCTTATCGTCCCATAGTTCTTGCAAATGCATCGGCCTAACGAGTCTCAGTAGTTCGTCGAAACTTCTTTTCAGTATCGAGTGTCCTTCGAAGTTCATCCCAATAAAATCATTGTACGTGTGGTCGTTTGCAGTAACAAGTTTTCTAATATCAGTATCTTCTAGAAATCTTTGTTGTAAATAGTTAAAAGTGAATTCTAAGCCTATGCAAGCGTATTTCTTCTTCGAAACTGCGTTTATGCATTCCAACCCTGATCCATTTTCGTATATGTGCATTTCTTTCACAAGTGTAGAGTAGACAGCATCTGTACTTTGATTTAAAGTGTTGTAAGCTGAGTCTCCGCGTTTTATAAAGCCTTTTTCGTAGTTTGTAAAAGTCAAAGCAAGTTCTGCGAAGGTACTGGGCGTATCTTCGTAAGTTGGAATGGCCATAAGTCCAACTAATTTAGATCGATAAGCAGAAGACATAATGAGAGAGAAGTACATCCATAATGAGATGAATATGCGGAGATTCCACACCTGTGGAAAGCGAGGACAGTCTTGGCCGAGAAATGTGCCAAAGAGGAAGAGCCAAATAGAACGATTAGTAGGAGAATAGAAATTGAGGGTTTTGATTTTGAAAATGAAAATACGAGAGACTAAAATTCGGAAGAAGAGAAAAGAGAAAAAAGTAGAAGTAAATAAGATCAAAGTCCACGAGTAGATGTCGAAAGGACGAAGAAGGAAAGTTACAGTGAAGACTTTAGATCCTTTTGCTGTGACGAACGTTAGGTATGTAGAATCGAAGAATGCGTCACTTGTGTCGATTGCGTGAACTGGAATAAAAAAGCAAAAGCACGTACGAATTATTATATTGTCTTGATAGGATGGTTTTCATAAAGGAGGTGTGTGGACCAGGTATTTAAAAAACGTAGAAACACTTTTTTACTTCGTTTTGTAGTCCGAGCAGCCATGAGTCCGCTCGGCCATTAACGATATCTCCGACTACTCCTACGCAGAATAAAAAGGATTGTCTTAAGATGAAGGTGACAAATCGAAAGGTTTAAAGAAAGGAAAAAGTTAAGACCTGTCCAGTTACCATCCGGGAGTTGAATTCCCGTCCCTCCTTTCTTGTATTTCTCCCCATGTCCACTCGATAAGAACATTGCATAAGAGAAGTTAAGTTTTTGCTGAAATATGGTAATTAAATAATATTATTAGTTTACAAAGAGCATTGCATTAATTGAGAGCGGAACGACTTAATTCATGGATTGTAATTAAACTGTCTCAATTTACCCTGAGAAAATCGTCGAATAAATATTTGCATAGGCCTCGTCTCGCATTATTCACTCGGAGTGAGCCATTTAATTCCAACTTGGATTGAATGTGGGGAACACTGATATTAAGTTCTTTTCCATTGAGATTTTTAGTGAAATCAGGAAAGTAATTGGAGCGAAGTGTAAAGGCAGTGTCGTTCAAGTGTGAGCCATTTCCCAAAGAGATTATGGAATTTGAATTTGAACTGGGAGATTGTGAGTTCCAGAAGAAACAGTGCGTTTTTATTTGCAGAGGGCCATTGGGTGTCTGCTGAGCAATTGCGATTTTGTACTTAATCTTTTGAGGGTACTCGTGGGAAAGTAACAAGTCCTGAATTAAGTGAGGCTTAGTGAGAAAGACGTAAAAGTCTTCGTTCTTCCTCACCAACGGAATATAAACGGGCGATAGGAATTGTTTGGTGGTGTGGAGAAACACTCGGTTGAGTTCAGGAATCACAAATATAATTATGAAACACTGTCCGCTGTGTTTGTAGTGGTTGGTAATTAACGAAGGAAAACGAGAGACGGGTTGACTTTTAAGGGAGAAAGTGTTGTTGGAATAAAAGAAGTGGAAGTAATTAGATGAGATGTGCTGGTAGAGGGGAGAAAAGTCACTGAAATCTGTGAAATGAGAAGAATCGGGGGTATTAAAATTAGAAATAAAAATGAGTTTACAGGAATGAGGGAAGCTCCGGAGGATTAAGGAATTAAGAAAGAGTTGGAGTTCACTTAAGTGTTGAGAGGGATTAGAATTAGAACCACTGGTTGAGTTGTAGGCCGTGGGAAAGTGTAGAAGGAGTAGGAAGAAGGGAAAAATTAAGTAAAAATGTGTCATTGTAGACTTTGTGGCTGGGAGAGAAATATGAGGAAATCTGTTGATAGAAAGTGTGGAGAGAAAGTGAATGTTTGACTATTAATTGTGGATGCGCATTAAAATGCATGCAAAAGAGGATATACAAGAGAAAACTAAATGCATTAATCAATTAAGAAGAGGGTTGTGTATGTAGTAAGTATTCAGGGTTATCACAGCTTTTGTGTATTCGGTAAGACGCGTGTAGACTATATTCCTGGACGCTGGAAGTTTGTACAATCGATTTGGGAAGTATTAAGTGGAATGGTGTCAAAGTTTAATTGTATAAGATGGATGGAACAGATTGCACGCATGCATGTTTATAATACGATGCATTTTGGCCGAAAAGTAAGTAGGTAGCAGTAAGGAAGAATACACACACAGTTTAAGTGCTTATAAGCTCAGTAGAGAGTATTATTGACTGATGAATAGTTAATTAATCCTGTGGCTGGACTTGGGCTTGAATAACAACATTCACTTAAGAAAAGAAAGGAAACCGGAAAGAACTGGATTAAGTTAGAGGGACTCTGTGATGGAATATGGACATGGAGTGTGTAGTAGGTTATTTACAGAGCTCTCTTTCATTTTGCACATGACATGGCGAGTTTCATTTGCGTATGCAGCGTGTGATGTTGCATGAGACTTGAGACTTGAGACAGTTTAGGACATTCGTGAGTATAAAAAGAATGGCCAATTTGATGGACAGCCTTTATGAACTTTTATTAAGCCGGTAATTGGATGAAGTTTCTAATTTTAAAAGGTTAAAGGTGCAGCAGACAATAGCTGAGTATCTCTATGTGAATAAATGCCTTCGGATGACCTGATTTAAATATGTTTTTACTTTTTACTTGAAATCGTAGGACTGTGTGGAAGGAAGAAATGAGGGGGTGGTGGTGGCAGACAGATATAGTTTGCTGGTGGAGTTTGCAGAAAACAGAGATGAACACGGTGCCGTGATTGACAGCAATGCTTTCCTGGACTTCTTAGCGGCTTCAAATGTAAGTTTTGTAGGTATTTCCCTGTAGAAATGAAAATTGAATGTCTACTTTACTTGAATGATGTGATGAGCGAATGCAACGAGCACGTGAAAAGCTTCTTGGATATGATGTAATGATTTAATTTATTATTAAGATGTAATTCGTGGGTGGTGTGCTGTTCATTTGGTGAAATTAGGCGTTTTACAGAAGGGTTTTAAGTTTTTAAGGGGTTTATTGGGTGCATTGTCCAATTCAGGAAGTTGATCTGGATCTGATTGATGTTGGTGGGGGGTTTACTTCCGTTGACGGAACTGATGACTTGCTGATGAGTTCTGATGGGTCGCATACTTTTGTGGGAGCTGAGGCAATGGAACTGCAACCAACTTTAGCCACTGCAGGAGTGTCCGTGAAGGAAGAAAATATGGTTGTGGATTATTGTGCTCCTTATTCTGTAAGATTCATCTCCCCTAACAAGATTAAGATTAACAAGAGCCTAACTAAACCCTGTGGAGTGTGTTGTGTTTAATTATTGCTTTCTAATTCCATAATGTGTTTGCATGTGATACGGTGTTTGTTTTACTGATTGTAAGCTTGTTGAGCTTGAATGGAATCACCATATTGTGGATTTACGTTATGCTGCACATGTTGTTTCGCTTTAATTGTTTGTCCATGTACGTGTGTAATATTTCATGAGCAATTTAATGACCGAGCACAGATCAATTGTTGATTTAGAAATCAATTGTTGATTGCAGACCAGCGACTCATTCAGTTCGAGTGAATATTACTCGTCTGAGGTGGATGCATCCCCATTTTCGGAGGAGGTTGCGGAGTTGGAAGTTGCTGAGCTGACTGGATATTCCGCACCGTTGCAGTGCTACTCACCGGAGTTGTGTGTTCTGATGCCGGAGTTAATTATGGAGGTGAAGGAAGAGGCTTTGGAGGCGAAAGAGTCGATCTCTTTGCAGTCGTTAGAGTCGGATCATCAGGTTAGATCAGATAATCAGTCAGATAAGTCTACTCGAGGACGGAAACAAACGTTGGTGACTAGAGACGCCGTCTCCAGTTCAACTGGTCCTAAAAAGTCAAATGGCAGAGTCAGGGCAAAGCCACAAGGTGAGAAGTCCCAGTCGTCACAGTTTTAGGAGAGGGTTGGAAATAAAAATTGATAGAATTTTTCCTATTATTTTCAGTTCCTAAAAATTCTTCTCGTGGCAGCGACACCAAAGCCAGTCCCACGAAACGGAAAAAGGATACGAAGTCACCGAAGAAGTCTGCATCGCCATTGAAGAACAGTCGCCGACAGTCTTCCACAAGTTCCCGGGATTCATCGCCAAAAAAGAAGATGTACGAGATGGACATCAGTGACCAAATGACTCCCCAGGAACAACACGGGATTATCAAGTCAAAAAAAAGTCGGGCTTATCGACTTCAAATAAACGATAAGCTCCGAAAACAGGGAATGGAAAATAACGAGCTCCGTCAGAAAATTGAACAATTGGAACAGGAGCGAGATGAAGCCCTCAAACAGCTTCTCCAAGAAAAGCAACGCTGCAGGCGACACTTCCGTGCCCATGCGAAGGAAATCTCAAAATTAAAGACGCAGCTGGACAATAGAAGTTAAATTTTATCTTTAAGGAGCTGGCTGGTGAGTAGTTGTCAAATCAAACGTGTATTGTCGTAATCTTGATTGTAAAGTATATGCTCTTTTTCTTTCTTATTCTGCATTCCATAGGATGATGGTTGATGATGGACCGAAAAGGAAATTCGGAGCAATTCTAATTTTCTAGTTGAAAGGATTCGAAGATTTTGGAGCACGTGGACATTAAGAAAGAATTCTCAGCCGTTTCAAGAGCAACAGGAACAAAAGAAAAGGAAAAGACATTCACAGAAACAAGGATATTAAGGAAAGAGTACTTTTGGAGTTTATATTCGTACTTCAAACGACACACAAAGCTTTACTTTTATGAACTCATTGATGCAAAGTTGATAAGAAGGGGTTGAACTAAAAGGGTGCAGAAGGTGAAGGTTATCTAGATAATGTGAAATATGATCTAACTATAAACTTGTGTGTGTGGTATTCTAGCAGGTCTTTTATAATATTATAGTAGTAATCAGTCATTCCTCAACCTTTTTTGTACGCTACACTGATCAATTGTGAGTACGTAATCTCAACTACGAATATTCCTACATACGTAATTCCTTAGTTTCTTGAGATATTTCAATAATTTTTTGTCTCAGTCTCATATTTCATACAATTGTTTTGTATTTACAGAAGTAAAAGTCAATTAATTATACATACACGGTTTTGAAATGGGAAGTTTAGAGAGTAATAAAGTACTTGTGTTGCAAAAGAAGTTGGAAATGCGATTTGTGAGTTTTGCGTTATTTGTTACATTAATAATAGTGTGCATTTAAGATATACGGTTGATTGGATGTGGATTTGTGTTTTGATGTGGCTTAGGAAGAACGGAGTATTCCTCGTCCTGGAGCGGATGGTCAGTGGAGAGCTCAAGAATTAAAAATTAATTAATGTTCAGCTTGTTTGAGGTATTAAATGAAAGGAGAAGTAATTAATCTTTTGCAGATGTGCTGCTTAAGATTCTGTCCGTCGGGATTTGCGGATCGGATGTTCATTACTGGGCGGATGGAGCGTGTGGGAGGTTTGTGGTGGAAGATCCACTTGTTCTGGGCCATGAGACTTGTGCTCAGGTGGTTTCGGTGGGGTCGTCTGTTTCGCATCTGAAGGCAGGTGAGATAATTTAAATCTTTAGTTGCTTGCGAATCTTTATTTATACGTCTATGTTGTGAATAAAGATAAAGTATTTAAAATGTTAAAAAATGATTCTTGTGGGTTTCGAAGGGGACAGAGTAGCAGTGGAGCCTGGAGTTCCATGCAGACGCTGCCAGCTTTGCACTGATGGTCGATACAATTTGTGTCCTGAGATGAGGTTCCATGCTACTCCCCCTGTGGATGGAACTCTCGCTCATTACGTCGTCCATCCTGCAGACTTCTGCTTCAAGTAAGCTGGCCTTATTTAATGAGACAATTGAGACAACAGAAGTCTTTAAGTTACAAGACATGATGAATTGTGCTAGACTTCCAGAGAGCGTGTCGAATGAAGAAGGAGCCCTTCTAGAGCCTTTGGCTGTAGCTGTGTATGCTTGTCGAAGGACGGGAGTGTCTATGGGGTCACGAGTCCTTATTTGTGGGGCAGGTCCCATCGGTCTCGCAACTCTTCTCACTGCTAAAGCATTAGGTGCGTCGAGCATTGCGATTACGGATGTTCTCCAATCCCGACTGGACTTTGCTAAGACCCTTGGAGCCAACCATGTGGAACTTGTGGGACTTAAGGGGAAAAATGACGAAGACTATGTGACTTCCATTGCAGAGGGACTTGGAGGACCTCCAAAATGCACTGTTGAATGTGCAGGGCCCGAGAGCAGCATCAGGTTGGCGGTGAAAGTGAGGAAGCTGTTGATAACTCCTTATTGAAGTTATTAAGCCGAATTGGTAATAAATTATTACTAATTAATTACATGCGTGGCTACACAGGCTACTGGACCTCGAGGAGCGATTGCTACTGTAGGACGAGGTCCGCAAGAACCTACGCTTTCTATGCATTTGGTTACAGTGAGGGAGATAAGCATCAACGGAGTCTTCCGATATGCCAATTGGTAAGCAGTGTTGTAATAGTTTAAGTTTATTATTGTCTTGGTTAAGGTGATCCTTCTGATAAGTTTTCTTTCTTTCTCATTCAGTTTCCCTGCGGCTTTGGCATTGGTACTGAACAAATCAGTTCCCGTGGGATCGCTCGTGTCTCACCGATTCACCTTTGAAGACTCACTGAAGGCGTTTGAATTGGCACATAAAGGGGAAGGGATTAAAATCATGATTAATGTGGGAAATGAAGAAAGAAAGTGTTAAATTAATTGGCAGTTCAATAAACTTTATTCAAAATGAAATTGAATTTTTAATTTCGAAATCAAAGTTATTGAGGGTTGTTGGGTTGATTGCTGGAAGCTCCTGCTGCTTCCTGACCTTGAAACTGCTTAGCTCTTGTTTGACCCAACAATGGGCTCAGGATTTGTACTTCGTTGGAACTGCAGATTAAAAATAACTTTAGAATCATGCACAAAGATGGTTAGAATATTTTATTTATTGAAACAGCTATTTACTTTTTTTCTAAAAATTCCTGCTGCTTGACGAACTCGTCAGGTTTAGGAATCTTCAGGAATTCACAAACATTGAAGATGAAATGAGTGCAATTATTCGACACGATGTTGTAGTTGTCCGTTCTGCAGATTTAATAAACTAATCAAAATATAATACTTGCTTATAAATACGTTATTTTTAGAACCTAGTATTGCTTACGTGAACAGAGATCTTTGCTCATCAACCCATTTGTCGAAATCTGGAAGTGAAGTGGTGGAAGTGAATGTGGAGCATACGGAAGCCTTGAAGTCTCTTTTGTATTTCTCCTGGATAACATCGACATGCACAGTGGGTAGAATATAGTTTCATTGGATATAATTTTTTTGAACAACATACCACGTCAGAATGAATGAAAATTCCTTCACCAGTGTTGAATTCATAAATATGTCCGTGAAAATTGAGGGCTCCGTGTTTCAGTTGTTGAGGAAGCGAGTCGACATTGTCGACAGAACTTAGCTGAGTACTTCTCACTAACGATAGATAAGAAATTACGAATCGATGAGTATATACTGATTCGTTTCGTATGCAAAGTTATAGGAAGACAAGAAAGTTCGCTACCTGTTTCCTGAATATTCAATGCACCGACGAACCCCGTGAGGGTCGATAGTATTTCACCGGACGCAGGGACAACTTTCATTTTGACAGTACTTTAAATAAATACCAATGTTGTTAGTATTATAATAAATTAATGAGATTTGTGCGACTGACTGTGGAGGTCGAGAATCCTTTTACTATGAAATGAATCGAGGAGAATAGGATTAAAACTGACTTCCACTCGGACTCCACTTATCTGCCAAGTTTTGCACGGATCATTCTTTGCTTTATCCTTGTCGTGTTATTTATGGTGTGTCATTGCCATTTCTGAGTACGGATGAGCTAATAAATGTGCGTATCATTGGATTCGTATTATAAGAACTTATCCGTTGAGCCTCATCCACCCGTGGCATGAGCCAGATGTGGAGTCGAGAACATTCGAGTTCCAAGTTCTTATGGATCACAGAAATATCATCAGATTGATGAATAATTTAAATAATAAACTTTTATTGTTGAAACTCGTTTTATTAAAATCAAAGTGAAGTCGGTGAAATAAAGTAATTACTCTATACTCCATCGTAATCGTACATTAAATCTCTTTTATCTGTCTTCGCCACATTACACTCACAAACACAAGACAATACAGCGCAGCATAAGCACACAAGTGCGGTCAAATTAATTATCCAGTTAAGGTTCATCATCACCAAATAAATATTATTTTGAACCTGTTCGTCGACATTTACAGTCCACCTTGCGTTCTTATTCTTAAGTCTCCTCATCGTCGCCACCTCCACTTCCAAAGATGTAATGAGCCCAATAACAAATGTCATTCTACAGATCCAAATTCCGTCCATATTGTGTTAGTATACACATCAGTTATTCAATACGTATCAAATTATGAGGTCATTCAATTAACTTACGTGATAACCCCACATCTTAGTCACACGTCCATTAATTTGTCTCAACTCGCACAGAAGCCTAAGTAGCTCTTGATGTTTAACTATGCTGATCTTATCTTGAAAGTGGAATTTTAATGAAATGTCTTCCAAACTCGGATTCTGCTCAACCAACTGATCGACAAAAGGTTCGGATACCTGGGAAAGGAAGACAGAACAGTGTGCAGTCAGTCACTCGAGACTTTAAATAACAACCTTAATTATGCAGTTGTTACTGAGAATTACCAGAAAGTGAGGGTTTGTGTATTCAAGACACTTCAAATACGGCAAATTGACTGCATTCAGAATGCCCTCTTCAGTTACAAGTGGACATTGGTAGATCTTCAGTCTTTTTAAACCTTCATAGTGATGACACAAACATATGCTCAGAATTTGTATCACTTCATTATACGTTTTTCAAAGCCAAAATAAATAAATGTGGTGACAACTTACTGCGGAGGTTGGATATCGAGACTCCGAGGACAGTGTCACCCCACTTTCCAGTAATTCCAACGTCCGTCAATTTAGAACATCCTTGAATTTCCAGTTCCTCCAATAATCCAAAGTCTTTGAGGATGAACTGCAGAAGAAAGTCGTCTACGGACTCGTTGGAGGTGAGGTTCAATCGCCGAAGACAAGTGAAGCCCTGCAGAAGCTCTATTTTGAACTGCAGATCTGGTTTGATCTCTCCCTTCCAGAACTTGGATAAACTTGTCATTCTTAAACCTTCGAGCTGGTTCTTCGGAAGAGCGGCAAGAAATTCCGGTCCAGTTCCAAACCTGCTTGTCTCGTTAGGAATGCGAATGTGGAAGTCCTCCAGACGCTTCATCGAGCCCAAGAATGACCAGTCTATTGAGCGCATATACTTTCCTTCCTCCATATATCCACTTGCTATCAAATGGAGCTTCCTCAAGTTTCCGCACATCCCTCGAATCGCGTTTAAGACGAAGCGGTGCAAATCCCCACAAAATTCATGCGTCTGTATATTCAGTTCTTCCAGTTTTGGATTATTTTTCAAAAGCTCAGCCAGTCGTTGCTGGTTTGTTTCATCCTCTGCGACAGCCACACTGAGACTCTTCAGGTTTGGAAATATGACTTCACAAGGATCTTTCATCTTCCAAAGACTCAAGTCGACACAAAGCTCCTCCAGCGTTTCTCGATTATTCATCAGCAGGATCTTCACATACTCTTCCTTAAACTTCCAAGACGTCGTTAGTCTGTTCGTTCTGAAGGACTTGAGTCGCATCGGAAGATTAGCCAAATGAAGGAAACTGTCCATGTCGTCTTCAGGTTGTCTTCTTGACCATTCATACCATTTTAACTCAAATGTGCAGGCTTGTCGTGTAAAGTCCCTCTCCAGAATGTCCAACCGTTCGAGATTCTTCAGATTTTCTCGAACTTCCGGTAGCAAGAACAGATCGTTCAGTTTTGAGTTCTGTTTGTGGAACACAAAGCTGTCCAACTCCAAGTGCGTCAGTTTGGGAGTTGAAGTAAGCATCTGTCGCATAACGTGTGATAATAACGGCCAAAACTGCTTTTCAGGATCCATTCGCACGAAAGCCAAGAATTCGATGGATTTTAAAAACGGAATCTTCGGCTTCGGATTCATATGCATTCGCAACACTTGCACGGCCAAGTCAACTTTAAATCCACGCCAGGTGTAGTTCATATTCGACATCATCCCAAGTTCCAAGTTCTGCGTGTCTGTTAAATCATCCTTTTCGCTCCGCACCACCAACACTGCATTCTCTTTGAAACGCGTACTTCCGCGGACCATCTGGTGAAAATCCCGATTTACTTCACTGAGCGCTTTGATGTCGCTAAAGCTCAAGTACGACACCACCTTCTCTGCGACCTGTTGGGTAAACAAAGAAAACTGACGATTAACATTTCCTACACGTTCAGAGTTCCTCCTTTTCGACCTACAATCGCATTGGTGAAGGCTTTCTGAAGCAGGCGCTGTTTACGACACTCTCCCAATGATGTGACCGTCTCCGTGACCTCCAGCATGCTTAGATCATCCGGCACGGCTTTTGCCATAGCCATCTCTCCAGTGACTCTCGTATTCTTTACCTTCACCTGCTGACCCTTGACCATAAACTGAGGACAGCACTGATTCCTTCCGCAACGAAGTTTATAGCAGCTCACAAAACTGCAACTGCTGCAATATCGTCAGCAACTAACCGCCGAGATCGAATCGTAGAAATACCACGGTGGTAGAATAATTTCGAGGTTGGAGGTTCGAGGAACTTAATTGTTTCTCCTCTATGTTACACAACGCTGCCTTAAGTGAGCCTATCCAGCGATGTGATTCGTAGCCTTATCCTCCGAATAGGCCTTCTTCATCACTATCTCTAGCTTTCAATTAGATGAAGCGTTGATGGAATGACCTTTGATCTGCGACTTAATGTGGGACTGTGGATGACGTAGATGGTGACTCGTGAGACGGAAAGAATGACTGATGATGACTAACGAGAAGGACGAACCTAAGTAACTATTAATACCTCACAGCTCAACTAAGAAGGAATGCCGAGGCCGAGGGTGACTTGAGACTTCGAGACAGACTGCGTTTTAGGTTTCTTCCTTGACTTCCACTACTTTCGACGAGAAACAACAACGCTAATGCTCTCGGGGTCACTGCGGGGACTCTCCATTGACCTCCAATTTCTCCGAAGTCGACACAAGAAAAGTACTTTGCATCGAGTTATGAAACGAGAGTAAACTGTGGACTGATAGTGAGTTCAAAAATTCTACGGAAAAAATGATTTTCTGGCAATTAGTTGACAGGAGTGCATGAGTAATTCCGACAACGTTCATATATTGTTTTTGGACAGAGATTTACTTTGAACTTTGAACCTGACTTAAATAACTTTTTTGACTGAGCACAAATTACTGACTGAAATGCTTCCAAATAAGTGACAAGTGTGATAAGCTAATTTGGAGGTCCTTCAGCCTTCCCCTTTTATTTGTTATCTTAAAAACAAGTTCTATTTATTAAGCTTTATTTCGAGGTAATTGTTGTCTTTCCGTTCCTAAAAATATTTGATGAAAATTTTCATGATACATTTCTTAATAATATATTCTGTATTGTACGGACATTAAACTCGAGATTGAAAAAGAACAGATGAATATTAATTTCAAGGTTTTAGTTCTTTCTAACTCCCTTCATACTTCATATACAACATAACCCAATCAATGCAATACATTTACTTTCGTATGCAACGCTATTACAATTGCAGATTTGTGTGAGGACCGAAAGTGGCATTGCATCCAGTTCAAAAAGCAAAAATTGAATCTAACTAAATACAAATGACAAAAGTCCTCGGGGTTTCCGTGCGTCTCTCTTTGTTTCTTCCTCGGCTAGTCGTAATTGCAAGTCAAGTTCCGCCTTGGTTTTGGCAGTTTCTCCGTCTAATTTCAATTTCGTTATTTCGGTTTCATTCCTACAATATACAAGGGTGCAAATATTATTTCATGTGTTAGAACTATCAGTTCAAACTTTGTTATTAATTTAGGAACCAATTTTTACTTCAGTGTCGAGTTGTGCTTTTCCTTGTCAGCATCGATCTGTCTTTCCCTCAGCTTGCTTTCGTTTTTCAGTCGAAGAGTTTCTTCTTCTTTCTTTAGCTCAGCAGTCTTCCTCACTGTCTCCTGTTCCAATTTTGTCTTATCCATGCCAAATTGAAGTCTTTTTTCTTCCTTCTTTTCCTCAGAGGTAATTTTAATACGGTTAGTTTCATGCTCCAACTGTTGGATCTTTTCAGTGGTATTCGCTTCGATTTCAGCCTTGAGTTTAGCTTGCTCGTTGGACATTAAGGATCGTTTAGTTAAGCCATCTTCAGTCAATTTCTTAATAGCCACATCTTTCTGAGTGTTTAAAGCTGCGATTTTCTCACGGGATTCTCCCAGTTTGATGTCTACACCTCCCCTGATGTCTACAACTGTTTTGATCGTTTCCATTTGTTTATTGTGCATTTCTGCAGTCTTATCTTTCTGAAAACGAGAATTACTCATAAGGAGCGTATCAACAAGAATTATGTTATTCCTTAAAAAATATGGAGATTCATCGTATCGTACCATCTTCATTGCTGTCTCTCCTCTATTGGCATTAATTTTTTCTAGCATTGAGCTCCTTCCTTCGTTTATCTGATGTGAAACTGCGATTACTTGGGAAGTCACGTAATAGTTCATTCCGGCAATTGCCAGTGAGATGCCTCCGACGATTCCCACAAACCATAAGAACCCTGGAGTAGTCGCCTAGTATGAAATACACTTCATTTTTTCATTCCTTACAATTAAATGACTAAATACATGTAGAAAAGATACCAAGTAAGCCAAGAAAATCGCAGACACAGCAACTGAGCCGATTATGGCTTCTTTTGAAAGATTTTGCAACGACTCGAAAAAACCAGGACCTTGAGGATGTAGCTGATGATTTGCATAAAATTCAGGTGGAGGCTCAAATCTAATAAAATCCTATTTTAAAAGAGGTAATCCAACCCAACCAAGTCCAAGTGGTTAAAATTCTTACTTAGCAGCGTCCAATAGCTTTGCACTTGCCTCCAAGTTATCTTTTGTCCGATCTGCAGCCAGCAGATCTCTTTCTATCTCAGCCTGACTGGGAGCAACAACGGAAGAATTATTTTTAATCGACACTTCTTTTGAATCGCCATTCTAAAATCATGAACAAAATCAAAAACTAGAATAAATTGAGATACTTTTAGTTTTCAATATTTGTGAATTTCACTTGTGTAGAAGCAGGATTCTGCGAGATTTCCTCCTGGAATATAAAATATTAATAGAACAAATGTTCATGATGACTTCATTGGAAGTTGAAACATTAATTAAACTTGTTCTCACCTGTACTTCTGAAATTTCCACGTTTCCAGACATTTTGTCTCACAGGACGATGTGGCTCAGTGTCAGTATTTAATAAACTAATGAAATTAATTCGGATGAATGAGCTAATACATTGACACAATAAAAGACAATTGGCTAAATAATAAACGTTTACTCCGGGACAGAGAGTGTGGAGTGGAAGATGGTGAAACTTAGAGTGTAAGGTTATGCTGAAAGGATGAGATTTCATTAAAGTTCATAAGCAATGACGCATCTTGTTACCAGAAAGTTCTCCGCGTCCACCTTCATAGTTTAAGACGAATATTTTTTGCGAGATGTGAAGATCAAAATGGAAGTCTGTCTCTGCTGTTGGTGATTGTGGAGATCTGGCCAGCCCAGCTCCATGAGTCACATTTATTTCAGCATCCTTCTTCAAGGCACTCAACTTTTTCTTCAGTTTCGTTCATGAGATTCTGTGAAAGTTCATGTTCTTTTTTATGTGGGGAGGTGTCCTTCGATTCGAGCTTAACGTCACAATATTGACTTCCATCATCAGTTCAGTCTGAATTGAGCTCATCTAGCTGCAGCTGGCTTACGTTTATAAATAAGTAATTAAAAAAAGATTGTCTGTGTGTGAATAAATCAACCCCGAGTTCAGACTCCTTAAAGGACTCTACTTACAGGAACGCAAATACCTCAACATCAGATTAGACATTTCAATGGATTCATTCGGCACGAAATCAGTTTCTGGAGGAAACGAAGAATCTCAGGGAAGCAGTTCTACTGGTTTATTTGACACATCGGTAATGTCAATTGAATTATTTAAATTAATGGAAAAAAGAAACTAATCATAAGTTTTTTTTGTTAGGCTTATCTGGCTAACACTAGGCAGACGGCTGAAGAGATAGCGCAGATTCAAGAGCATGTTTTACAGGAGAGGTCGAGAGTAGACCAAGAGATTTTCGACAACCGTAATGCTGCGAATCAGGAATGGATGGTAAGCGGAAGTTCAGAAGTTCTCAGAAGTTCTTCAAAGTTTACTGATATTGATTGAGAATACAAAATTAAAATGTATCTAAAACACATTGATCCAACTTATTTGACGATTTTGTCCCTGTTGATTTTTTTGTAGCGGCTGCATGAAGAAGGAGCTAGTGCGAGACAGGACGATTTTCAACAGACTCTAGAAGCGCTGGGAGAAACTGAAGAACGGAAGGAAGAATTCATACGCCAGCAAGAACTAGAGATTGCTCGCCTGAAGGCGGAGAGCATGAGGAAACGCTTGGAATTGGAAAAGGAAGCTCAACGTCAAAATGAAGCAACTGAAAGATCTACTGCGAAGGCAATTGATAAGATTAAAGATAAGGAGCGACAAGAAGAAAAGAAGGTGCAGAAACAACTTCAAGCCAAGGAGAAGGAGGCTCAGAAGGAAATCCGAAGTATCTCCAAGCATTATGAGGAAGAAATAGGTGAAGCCGTTTTGAATCAAAGGAACGAGATCGAAAAAATGAAGGCAGATTTTGAGCGTAGAATGGAAGAAGAGAAAAGGAAAAGAGAACAGATCGCTCGAGAAAAGGCATCATTCTTTTCGTGGGGCCGTAACGCGAAACCTGCAGCTTATAAAAGAGGAAAGGAAACTGGTGGAAGGGGTGACCAATTTCGAACATCTTCGGGACACTCTGGTGTTCAGAGTTATGAGTATGAGCCGATCAGTGGAAATGCAGCAGCACCTGAAGGTTCTAGGGGTGAGTTACCAGACGATGAATCATCCAGGAGTTCCTCAAAGGTCATAAAAATAATAGCAATCGGTTTATTGTTAACTTTCGTTATCGGTTTCAGCATCTACAAGTACACAAAATCAGAATCTGAATAGTGACTCTTCCTGAAACGTTGCGAGTAACGAATTTTACGACAATGGTAGCTGGTTTTTTTAGTTGTTAAACGAGTGGAAACTTGAAACTTTATACGCTATGTTGTTGATTTACAGCATAATTAAATGAATGTCGATTGTGATGGTAGAATAAATTGTTGGTTATGCAGAACCAAAAAAAGTAACTACAAAATCTGGACTAGGAGTCACGTGCATTTATTTTGTGTTCCATTGTAAAATCTTCATGTTTCTCATTCCATCATTGTAAAGTCCCCAAACCCTTTTAAAACTGGAATTATAATAAATTAATGTATTTTTTTTCTAAATTCGGATGCTACATTTTGCTTATCTAACTGAAGAACAGGGGATTAACTCTACAAAATGAAAATGACTGATGGTTCTAATGTATTCTTCATTTATTCTAATCCTTCATTATAAAGTTATTACAAGCACGATTGGATTCAGAATTCTTCCATTACAATCAGAGTGACTCAGTGACTGTATAGTAAACAAGAAATTGGCAATGAGTCATCATCGTAAAGATGAATCTAGAACACAAAGTCGTCCTTTCGTTTGAAGGTTGGATTTCGCATTACATTGAAGATGAGTAGATAATCGAGTGTCGAGTGTTAAGCTGCGGAGTTTGTAACATGAGATTGCATGAAAACTCACGTAAGATCGTTTATTCCTCTGAGCTGCTTTTATAAAGCAACTGAGATGCGAGCAGGTGACTTGCATCGTTCATTTAGATAATTTCTATTTTTGTGAAAAATTTAAAACAATCAAAATCTAAAAAGTCGCTGGCTTTTACTGTTAGTACGAACGTTAATACGAGAAGAAGGTAAGTATTTACTTCAGCATTTTAAACGTGGTGTAAATAACAAGTGTTGCTTCTTCGTTTATTTTTAGATGGAGAATGAAACGACGATCGTAGTGACTGTCTTGATGGGGCTCATCCTTGTTGTCGTTATTTACTTTTGGTCCAAGACGACGGTAACAACGACTTCATTGACTGTAAATTCGAATGAAAATATCGCAAAGATTCAACTGGAAGGAACGAAGATGAAGGTCGAATGTGTCAACAGGAAGAACGAGCAAGACTACGAAATCAGCCATAACAAATTGAAAGTACAACTGCAAGGTCAAGATAAGCAACTCGAAGAGCAAAATGTGATTCAAAATGGACTGACAACTCGGGCAGCTTTAAAATGCGAAACAATGAGTTCGATTGCAGGGAGAGATTTTGAAATTCGTAAACAGCAAATAAACGCTGGTTTGGTGAAGCATGAAAAAGACTTGGGATTCAAAGACAGACAATTGACGACTTTCTCTGCACTTGAGGAGCATCGGATTTCCACACAATTGGAAGGTATTAAAAGTCAAGTTGAAGGTCGGAATTTTGTAGCAACGAAAGCATTGGAAGGACTGAAGATCGTGCAGGAACACGAGAATGAACGACACTCCGCTACGATTAACGCGACACTGAAGATGCATTCAGCAGACCTTGGGCATCAAAAAGAGATAACAGAATTACGTGTTAAATCAAATGAAAGGAAAGCCTTGTCCTTCCTCGATTATAAGCGGGATCAGGAGAAGGAGATAACGAGGAGGAAGGAAATTGAAGGTGAGGCAAATTTTAACTCAGGACTTTTGCAGTTAGCGACTACTGCTGTGACTGCTGGAGCTGGAGGAGCTGGGGCAGTTCTGCCTATGGTGAGCCAGATTTTGGGAAATACTGCTGGAAACAGATCATCAGCGTCTACCAGCAGTAGGAGTGGCTGTGTGATCGAAGAAGTTGAAGATGACTCCAATAAGAGGTGTACCGGAGCCATGAGGCTGCTCAAGAATGCAGCAGATTAGTTTGGTTTGGTATCGCAAATAATAATAAATAATGAATTGTCTGGTGTATTTTCTAGAGTTTGTGGAACCTTCATTAATTTGTTTTTGCTTTACAATTCTTTTGTTGTTCATTGGTTTGCTTTACTTCAATATATATGTGGGATTAATTATAAATATAAGACAGTGAATTCACTTGAGTTGTGTACTATAATATAAATTGGTCATTAATAAATTTTACTCTTGTAAATCGTTACAACTCTGAGGATTTAATAAATTGCATTTTTTGGACATTGAGTCATAATTCTAAAGTCAACACACATAATTTTATGCATTACCTATAATTGGACATTGTAGACTTTTCCCGTGGCATCGGACAGTTATCCGGCAACTATTTTTGTTGAGTAGAAATTTAGCTTTCAGTTTGGAAAAGTAATACGATAGGAGTAAGTGTTGTGAGATTAGTGAAAGATAAGATTGATAAAGTAAATCCAATTACGTTAGATGCTATTTTATTTAATAAATAACACAGCTTAAAAAGGATTAAAGATGCATTAAAGGATGGAAAGAACTCTCGAACTAAATAATCCCATCCATCGATCTCGGAGGTTGATTTAAGAGCAATTTTAGTGTTGATTGAAGGTCAGGAGGTCATATTATGGTTATTTTATGAGGTGGCAATAGTTACGTGTAGAAGGATTTTGGATCGATTGGCTTCATTACAGTTTTATAGATTCGTTTACGCTGAGCTTTTCCTGGCAAAACTTTTAATAGCGTATTACGAAAAAAATTGTTTACACGTTGTGTCGTATGAGGTTTCGTGCTGCACGACTAAGCATTGCAAAAGGCTAAGCTTTCAATCATTTGAGTTTCATGTGCAATGAAAGCTGCTTTCGATTTAAGCAGGTGACTACGACAGTAGTTAATTCTCATGAGAAGAAAAGAAGTTTCTATTTGGAAGGAAAAGTATTTTTGAGTCTTTAAAATGGGAATAAATCCTTCGGTGGTGTGGGTTTCATAAGTTAGCTTAAGAAAGTAGAAAGCAAAGAAAGAGATGGAAGCGCAACATGTGCAAATAGAAAAGGGGAAGTTATTATGACGGGGCTCGCAACTGGTTGTTACTTTGTTACGTACGTGTTTGTTTGTGTAGAGAGATGCTGAGATCCCAGGAGGAACATTTGAGCTTTGAGAATTGTGTTATTCTATTTTTTCAGATCTTCCAGAGCTGCCTGGATGCGCATTATGCTTATCTACTTGGTCCAGAGTCCAGGGGAAGTCTCGAAGGAGACACAGAAATCTTGCCCGTCCGAAATCCAAATAAGAAAGTGCCTTTCTGAGACATCTGAGGTATCTAAATGTGAGGTTAGCTGGGCGGAAGGGATATCCAAGTGGGAAGGAGCAATGTTAAAACTGCTGCAAACTTTCCACCTCCGGAGAACCCGGTCCGGAATTTTCTCCAGGAGAAGTGGAAAGTTGGTCCTCAAATAACCTGGAGAGAAGGGAGTTCTTCTCATTCTACGAAAGGAGCTGCACTCATCCACACGGTCTACTTTGGAGAAAAGGAGAGCTAAGAAATTGAATCTCACACACTCCACCGTTTTGGGTGAAGGTGAACCAGCTTTGATTCTGGGTGAATTGAGTAAGAAACAACTTTTTCTAAGACTTCCTTTTTAGTTTTATAGATTACACGAGCATGAGGTTTCTTTTCCTTTCTGAGAGTAGAACTGCAATTGAAGGACACACGGAACTCTCTTCTAGTCATTTGATTCCATTTAGTCTGAAAGTTCTTGGAAGTAAGTGTCACTCTTTATTGAGTTCTTGCAGAAGTTGCGGAGACGTAATTGGCGGATGACTTTTAGGAGATTTGTATTTATTTCATTGAGAGAAAGTAAAAGAGGAGAAAGTGTGAGAAAAAACTGAAAAGTGGACTCTCACGTTACCCCAGATCTTTTGGGAAACTAAATTGTGTTTTTCTTTCCAGGTATATTTTTCTTTTGCTGGAACTGTGGAAATAAAAAATGGGAGTTGTACGAATTAACCTCGTGTTCCTGTGCCTGACGTGTTTGCATTCGATTTCATCTGCATCGCCTCTCACAAACGGTAGATGAGCATTTTGAGATATTTTGAATATTTTCTTTAAGATGTTCAGTTCAGACGTTGCTTCTTCGTGTTCGTAGCTGCTTATTATTATGCAGAAATATTCATTGCTGCTTAATGTTGTGTGAGGAGTTTGGGAAGGAGAAAGTGTTCTTCCCTTTGCTCTTTCACATTTCACGTTTGCATTAAAGTTATTCTTTAAGTTGGTCTTAAGTGGGAGAGTGTTTTTCCACGATGAAAAATGTATGAATTATGTCCATCAAGAAGTAAGTGATTCGAAGGACGTGTGTGGCTCTACGTTATGTTAGGCTGCTGGCGTGCTGCTACCTTTTCCTTTACCAAGTTTCACTTTATTTGCTTTCTTCTTCGGCTTTCCTGCTTCTGGTTGGGCTTTGCGGGGCAGAAGAAATAAAGTAATAGAAAGCAGAATAGAATTACTTGGAAGAAAATAGTTTTTCTTTATTCCCATTTCGGTTTTCTCCAAGGAATTCCAGTGGAGGACACACTAATGGAATCTTTTTTGATTAGTCTCTGCCTCGTAAACGACAGGAGAGAGCAATATTACTCCACAAAGGATTGTAAAGGATTATATAGTATACCTAGTAGCTTTCGCCAATTACAATTAAACTACAACTACATCTTCTGCTTAGCTTTTATGTACTCTTGGGAAGAAAGCAGGTCTATTTGCATGTAAAGTAGGTTTTTGCAGGCAGTTGCAACTTGCAGGGAATAAAGTTATGCTCCAGTGAACACATCCACCCGTATACACACAGAATTATAATTGAAGCGGATGTGGTGGACAAAAGGGTTATTAAGTGTTGGAGATAGACGGATGAAGGAAGAGAGACGTTAATGCTTAATGCTTTATGCTTCAATGGTTTTCTGGTTTATCCTTGTTTGTCATTTGCTATTATGTCATGAATTGTAAATGGTCTTGTTGACTGAGCGAGAAGTTTTAGTGTATGAATAAGCACATGCACGCTTTGTTAACTTGTTTAACACGGCGAGTTGTTTCATGTTAAAGAAATTATAAACATATTTATGTGGAAGGTGAGGATGAGAGATAGAGAACTGCCAGGAGCCTTTTTCTTAGGTGAGGCAAAAGTTCAAAATCCTCCTTTCAGCTAAGTATGCATTCACCCCCAGCCTCAAAAACATCGGAAAGCTGTATCTCACGAACCACTCAACCGATTTTGATCATCTCTTTTGCAATCATCAATTATGACAATTATCTAGATCCGTTTTAATTTTTTTTGCTAATTTTGTTTGTCCTTAGCAACAAAAATGACGATTTAAATTTTGTTTTCTTTGTTGCTAAGGCTGTGTTTTATGTGAATGTCTC